>WOVY01010477.1:0-151933 GCA_013436015.1 Rhipicephalus annulatus | reverse complement strand
TTCGAGTATACCACCAGTAAACTTCTCGGCAGTGGGAAGAGTAGCAATACGGAAATGTTCTGTGGCAGAACGAAGAAATCATGTTTAAGGTTAAGGTGGTCCGATGGCTTTTAAAGCGCTCATTGAAATGGTCTATTAAATAGTCCAGAAAAGCCAGAAATAGTGAAAGCCTAAAGTGCTCTTCCACGCCAGCCACTGGCATGTTACTTCGATCAAGCTGCCTGCCTGTGACAAGCGCCATTCTCATTTTTGCCAGTTGTCAAGTGTGCACTGGGAGCAGCATCACTTTTCAGGAAATAATCATCAAGCGTTGTACCGTAAGCGCTTTCGCGCAACCGTCGAGTCTCGTAGAAGAAAGCTGATCAACCCAGGACACCAACTACAAAGCAATACATGTAGGCAGCGAATTTCAAAAGGGTGACTTCGCATTGCTGGAAAGCAACGAGCTCAGCAATGTTTGGGCAGTGACCCTGAATGCAAGAAACGAGAACTTTAGCGACGATACATGTCAGCTGGTAAAGTTCCGCCTTAAACACTAGTGCTCGTTTCTCGCCTGGCGGAAAGAGTCGCGGGTATACATTCTTTCTGCTTCCCTTCAGGTGCCGGTAAGGTCGCGTTCACCCAGTATCTTACTCTGTGCGCAAGATGTCTCACGTTTGTGATTGCGCCCATTCGGAAGGCTGGTAGTTTCTGCCGCATTGTGATGAATACCACAAATGTGAATGAACGCGAAGGAGGTGATGGCAGTAGTGAAATTCCAGCGACCCACATCAAAATGCTCAAAACAGACAACGAACAGGCATGGACGGTGCACAGTAGAGCGTATGTAAACTCGTGTTGCATGCGCTGGCAGTGCTCGTCTCAGTTCACGCGTCCTGAGAAATGGATTATGGTGCACTATGCTTTAAGCAACTCCAGAGTTCATTCCTTCATCACTGGTGAACGGATCACTGAAGATTTTGTGTGGTTCAAGGCTGTTCCCGTTCACGCTGGTGTAAGTGCTGGAAACATGAATGCGCGTATGCTGTGTGGTGAAATGTTCTGTACAGTTCTGAATCTGTTCAGGTAAGAGAAAAGTCGGCTGCACGCTTGCAAACAATGAAAGACACCTTGCTGCAACATTATTATTTCGGAGAGCCGAGTGAAAAGAGCAAAGAAAAAAAAAAACGAGAACATAGCGCATTTTTTGCGCGTATTCAAGTGTTTTAGCGCATATGTGAAGCGAGCAAGTTTTATATGAGTAGGTATAGTCCGGTCGCATGTGCACTTTGGATTGAGACCAAGTGAACATTTCTCATCAGTGATTATCTTGTCCTTGCAGTATGCACGATAAAATCTCTTTGATTGGAACACTTCATTGCTATCATAGTCACAGTGCAACTGAATCTCTGCCCAAAAAATAACATGTGCAAGATAGTTTTGCCAACATGCGACATATCTTACAAAAAAAATTGGTATTGCGAATCGCTAGCATGCTTGGATGAACGCAGTAAAGTAAAAAAAAAGTCGACTAAAAGCCTGCCACTGTGTCAGGGCGGCTTGACATATAAAGATTGATATAAAAATCACAGGCATGAAATCACAGACAGCGACAATAAGAAATTGCTTAGCAAGTAAGCAAAACTGAAATATAATTATGAATGTACAAAAACATGCTCCGTATACCTCTCATTCCTCGTAAGCGGTACCCTCCTTGGCCTGTCAAACGCACTTCGCCCCGAGCACTACGCCCTCTACGCTTAACAAAGAATAACGATTAACGATGTCTTCTTCGATCGGGTGGGTAATCGCAATAACGCGTTTTCGAAGACTTGTCCATTCAATGGTGCGGCGAGAGGCCGTTGCTTCAACAATCACTGTACCTGTCGTTACTGTATTTAGAGTACTCTTACAGTACTGCCCCGGCACCGTGGTCTAGTGGCTAAGGTACTCGGCTGCTAACCTGCAGGTTTCTGTGCCGAATCCCGGCTACAGCTGCTGCATTTTCGATGGAGGCAAAAATGCTGCAGGCCCGTGTGCTCAGATTTGGGTGCACGCTAAAGAATTATTGATGGTCTAAATTTCTGGACCCCTTCACTACGGCGTCTCTCATAATCATATGATGGTTTTGGGACATTAAACCCCACATATGAATCATTCTACAGTACCTTTACTTACTCTATTTACAGCCATACGCTTGAGAAGAGGGGGAATCTCATGACTGTTTAAACTACCGCTGATAGTGACATCACAACAGAGAAAAGCTGATGCCTGTGCCTCCCCCCCCCCCCTTCATGTCAAGTCTGTGTGAACCCCCCCACCCCTTCCGAAAAAATTTCTGGCTACGCCCCTGACGCGCAGTACACAGCTGGGGATCATTCCATGCTTTCACCTTCCCGACTATCAACTCGTCAGTTAAAATCAAGCCGAACGTTTTTGTCCTCTTCTACAGAAAAAAATAGAAGCTCTGCCACGTACAAATAGTAAACTGCCTTGCACAACAGACAAAGACACACTCTACGCTTGTGCCAACATATGAAGGCTAAAACTGAGTAGCTAACATCTTTGATAAGATCAAGTGATTAGCATCAGTGATTGGCAATGGTCCGTCATCAGAGGGATTGGGTGCATTGTTGTTGCAGAAACAAAATGGCATTCGAGAATACATTCATGTGGGTTTCTCTGAGTTCATTTCATGCGTGACTTAACCGCTGTGCATCCTATCTCTTCCCGATAAAGTGCTAACAGTAGCACAGTCCCTTAATTATGAAAGTGCACATTCTGAAGACTACTGTGTCGCATCTTTTTGCAAGCTCGAGACCTCAGTCTGTAAGTGGCCAAACAAACAGAGATCTTCAGTTGCATGCAGATTAGGAATTTTCCATGAGCTGAAAGTGCGACAACATTCAGACTCTGAAAAAAGAAAAAAAAAGCTTGCACCTTTTAAAGCAACTCCATGTTCACTAGGCTTCTGAAAGTGATTGCTCTTGAATTGGTACACAATCAAGGCTTATCCAGAAGTGATCTCAAGGACAGAAAAATAGGTTCACAGGAGAAAACTTCAGTGACTATAACTTCACATCTGGTAAAGGCCAATCGTTTTTGTCCCATCTTTTCTTTCGTAAGGATGGACTTGTAATAGACAGCTAACTACTTCTAAGATTAGATATCCTACCACAACTGCAACTATAAGGGCATTTCACAAACTAGCTAACACTCCTCTCAGCTAATTTCATGAAAAACAACCCAAGAAATTGGAAATGAAGACAGCAGCATTGTTACAGGTGAAGTATTGAAGCTCTGAACACATACTGGAGTGAATGTGTGTTCGATTTCAACCACCAAGAAGTATTTCCAAATAATTATACATGCATCAATAAAACATGACAGCTGACTTGTCCATTGCTTCCTGTAACTTCAGGACTAACAAATGTAGAGCTTTCTTGATCCCCTCATTTTTCTCACGGTGTTCCTTGCAACACTTACAGAACGCAACAGAATCTTTTTTGCACATCACACCGTAGCTTCCGAACTACTATTCCCGCTCAAATGGCCTTAACACAGCAGTAATGATGCATCCTTCTTTCATTTAACACTCTGCCAGTTTCGATACTCACATTTACATCAGCACCTTTGTCTATCAAGTATTTGAGGACATCGGCCTGGCCATAGTCAGCAGCGTAATGTAGTGGAGGTCTTCCGTCAATGGAGGCGTTTCACATCCAAACCCTGGGAAAGAAAGATATGCAAGACGCCGCTACAGAAACCTGGAATACCTTGTCCATTCTTCATTTTGGCTCTTTGTCAAGTGCGGGATAGAGTGCGGAGTTGCAGCAATACTTCTTTGGAGACTAGTTTGTTGATACTGAAAGAATCACAGCTGTTTACCAGATGCTATTGGGTTGCGACAGAAAGTGGCAACTAGAAGAATTGTCAGCTTAAGTTTGTGCTCGAGAACTTGGCAATTATGAGCACGAAATCACAATTTTCCAGGATAGCAATATGCTCCTATTCATTAAAACCTGGCTAGCTTATGTCAAACTTATAACATGACAAACGTTAAAATACTTTCAAGGTCCAAAGTTAGGTCTGACCCGAAAATGTGCAAAATTTAAAACCAATTAAACACACACGCTCTGATAAAAATGCTGCATGTTCTAAGCCTGCTAACTGTTGAAACGCATGTTTTGGCAGTGCGGAATTGGCCCGCTAGGACGGCGCCAGAATTATTACTCAACGAAAAGCATCGGGTCGCATTCCGCGTCTAAGTGGGACGCTTCCGGCGCCTCTGAGCTACAAAAGCTTTGGTTACAGCACACCGATTCGCTGACACGGGCGTTTAGAATAAGAATGCCAAATAGTATGTACAGGAAGAACAAGGGGCAACTACAGCTACATAATTAAAGCATATAGAGCGCAACCATTAACGATTCTGCCGGTTATGCAGGCGATGCCTGTAAAAATACAGAGCGCTGCTCGCAACTCAGCAGCGAATTCAAATTAGTAAGGGTGCCGCAACGGTTCTGTCCGGTAATAAACGTGTGGAGGCGAGGGCGCGGAGGACTCGTACGTAACGGCGATATTTTCGGCAAACGGCTGATAATGTGTCAACGGTGCCAAGGGATACAGATACGCCAGTAAACCGAGACCACCGAAAGCAGCAGGGCGGCATAGGCATTTTCAGCTACGAGTACGCACCTTTTGCTCGACGCAATCCTTGACCTGATCGAGGTCGCCGTTCTTGAGGCTCCACAAGAAATCGGCGCTCATCTTTACAGCTTGCGGTGAAAGCAAAGGAAATAACACAAGCAGGCGCGGAACGGAAATCTCAGGTCGGATGCCCACTCATTGAGAAAATTGCAGTTCACTGTTGCCAACGGCCGAAGCGAAATCTTCGCTAAGCTCAACTAAAGTGAGCTAGAATAGGGTAGTGGGCTCCATGACCTACTACACTCCTGACCTGCCCAGAGAGCACCTCTTCCAGCGCCCACGTTCTAGTTCATACCTTCTGCCGCTAGGGCCGTAACCTACGAGCGGCGTGGCGCTAGTCAGCACCTGCTCGCTGACGTCATCTTCACTCTTTGTGGTCAAATTTTGACCAACAAAGCACTCGTAGTGCGTATTTATGATCCAAAATTTAGAATTATTCAGAAATAATAATACTAAAAGACATTCAGAATTTTTTTGCAATAAAATGCACGCGACCACGCATAGGCTGCCCTACATCGTGTAAATCTACGGGTTCCCACGTTTGTCAACCAGTGTGCTATAAATACTCAAGCGCTCTGAACACCTTGCTTAACCAGCAATGTATGGGAAGAAATAGTCACATATATGCCGCCAGTTCACTGCAGAATGCAGGCATTCTTATACCAGCGCCTACAAAACAACCGTAAAGAAACAGACGAACAGGTTATAGGTAGCGCCACCTACGGCGAGCGATTGAACGAGAGCGGGGACACGCGCTCCCATAGGAACCCCGCTATCTGAACAGGTCAGGAGTGTAGTAGGTCATGGTGGGCTCACTCACCGGCCGGCGCCATGCATTGCGGTGACGCCGTCAATGTCACACAAACGTGCTTCGGCGCGCCTCCGTGGCGCGGCGCCACCGCCGTATTGAATGTAGCGCGCGTTGGCGCTGCGGCAGTTGCTGCCTGTTTGGAGTGGCGGTCGGTGTGTGCGAGTTTTGTTACTTTGAGAACTCGTCGCGCTTTGCATCCTCAATCCCCTAGGTTCTTCGGCGAACAGTGATGTGGCCTGACAAGCAGTGACCCTCGAACGAGGTTAAAATGCTTCCGCGGCGGCAAAACCACTGTTTTGCGCCAGGCTGTCGTACAGGTTACGTCCACGTGAAGGGCAGCAAGAAGCCGTCTTTGTTCGGCGCTCCGAAGGATGCAGCCCTGAGGAAGCAATGGGAAAGGAATTTGCATCGAGCGGACAAAGCCCTGGACGACACATCTACAATCAAATATACTTTCACTTTTTTTGTCACTACAATCAAATATACTTTCACTTTCAGCAAGATACACAGCGTGATATGTGCAATGACGTCCCGGTACCCAGCTGAAGCTCTTCGCCCAGGATCAAGAGAAGTCGCTTTGCTGAAGGATTTCCTGGTGTACCTAAATGAATGGGAAGCTCATGCTTCCCATTCATTTCATTCACGCAGTCCAGTCACTCCACAGTGACTGGACTGCGTGTGACTATAACCAGTGTGCTAGAAAGGCTTTCTTATTTGACAGGGAAAGTAGGATTTAAATACGTAATGACATCAAAGACCAGCCAAGACTCATTAGAAAATTTATTTGGTATTATACGTCAGTCATCCGGCAGCAAGGACCACCCCACGCCAACTCAGTTTTTGCTAACCATTACTTGTCTGTCATTCTATGGTCTCGTGAAAACAGTTAGCCAGGGGAACTGTGACCAGGGCGAGCTAGCTTCATTGCTGCAGATCAATGCTGCTACTGACACACTGCCACAAGACGATTCAGTTGGCAGTGCAAGCACTGTGGATGAGCCTAGTTCTGTACCAGCACCTATTGACCACAACCAGCATATTGCTAGAAGTGATTCCAGGCTGATCTTTTATGTTGCTGGCTATATTGCGCGAAAGTGTGTCATGAAAACAAACTGCGAAGTTTGCATAACCCTACTCACGATGCCAGCTCAAGGAGAAGATTTTCAGCTCGCTCGTCTGACCACCTTTCGTGACAAAGGTGGACTGTTGTATCCATCTAGCCACCTGTACAGTTTTGTGAGCAAGCTAGAAAACATGTTTACGGAGTGCTTTTCTTGCCACAAGTTGCATTCGGACAGCATTTTGGATGTATTGGCAATCGTGAAAGAAAGGTTTTTCCAAGAAGTTGGGTGCGCACAACATGCCCCTGGCCTCTCAAAAGACGTAATCAGCTTTTATATCGTTACACGGTTACACTTTTTTTGTGAAGTGCATTAATTCTGATAGATCAGAGAAGCGGGAAAAGGCAAAGCATCTAAAGTTGAGCCGCTGCTCCTGAAGAACAAATATCCAGTAAGCAACTGTTCCCAATATCTGATGAATAAATTTTCATGTACTTGTGCCCAGTACTTGGGGAGAGTGGCTTCCTGTTTTTCTGACCTGTGGATTTTTAGTCTTTGCATAGGAATATTCAGTGGAGAAATAGCCAAATTACAGAGCCAAGATAATGGAGACCTGCAGAAAGAATGAGCAGCTGCAAATTTTTAAATGCTGTGAAATGTATAACATTAAGAGCTCGTGGTAAACTCCTGAGTGTGTGCCAAGGTCAGCATCGGTAATGACAGAGTCCCTTAATACCGCATTGAAGGACTCTGGTAATAATTTCACACGCTCGTAAAAGGCGTGCGTGACGAAAGTAGGGCCAAAGAAATGCAAAGAATCCAGTTTACAATTGAGAGCCGCGCAACGTAAGCTTTGAAAAGTTCGCCATCGCTGCTTATCACTCGTAAGAGAATTTAAATGCATCTCATATTTGCGCAGCATCCCTTGCATGCATCGAGTTCTGCATGCAATTTAATCGCGCGAGTTACGCCAACAGAGTTTCAGAAAAGAATGTTTTCTGCAGCTTTATTCGCACGAGTACTGACGGTATTCGGTGTGTTTCATTTAACATCAGATGACGAGCTAACAGCATAGCTGCATACACCACGCTACAGTGTTCTAGAGGGTTACCTACGCGCACACGTAGGCTAACGGCCTACGCACCTAGCTCCACGCTAGTTTTCTTTTTTTATTTTTATTGTCTCAGCGACATCAGCATCACCGTTTACACTGCCGAAATTCGCGTGCATTTCCGTCCAGTGCATGTGATAACAGTGCACAAAAAGCATGACTTCAGTTGCGCACCAACGCCTCCGTCAGGCAGTGCCCTACATCGAAGTCACTGGTGGCGCCACCACACATGTGACATACCCGGCGTCAAGCAGGGGACCCCAGCAAGCCCACTACCCTCTTCTAGCTCACTTTAGCTCAACTATGGTGGCTAGAATTGGGAGGTGACGCCAACGGGAGCTCGGAGCCGCTCCTTCGTTTCGAGCAGCGCGGCGGTGGCGCTGTCGGCGGAATGGTGATGGTAGTTACGCGCGCGCGCCTTGAGCGCGCGGACCTTTCAAAGATGCTGTTGCTGAAGCATGATTCAGATAAATTGGCGATTCAGATAACTCACTGTGACGATGGCTGATAGAACGCCATTTCAAGCATTAAAAGAAATTGGCTGCCGCTGCAAGACTTCTGTGACGTTGAATCTGCGCAAATTAAAGCTTTCGTTCGCATATCCCTGCAGTGTTTTGGAGTGCAAGGCGACGGCGTTTTTTTAAAAAAAATATTACCAAAGTTCTGGGCGAGGAAAATAAAACAAATATTTATTGCACATCATATTATTAGGAAGATCTATTGCACATCATGGAATACAGGGTAAAATAAAATAAAATGAAAAAATACGCACATTTACATACGCTCGGGAGTAGTTAAAAACATTGAAACATTGCACACAGACAGCGCATCGCTTGGCACTAAGTAATAAGAGGCATACAATCACTTTCCACTCGGCAAAAAAAAATCAATAGAGCTTAAAGTTACAATATCAAACTCAGAGCACGCGTCTAAGCTAAAGCAATTTCATTCTTTCCTGCTTAGCGTTTCGTTTGCTGTTCTGGGCTTTGACATGAAAGTGGAGCCTAGTAAGAACATAAAACTTGATAATTTTGTTTGTGAGGGACATACTGTGGTCAGGGCAGCCAACAAATGTAAGCTTTCTTAACTGCAAGAAGGAAACCAAGTCCATGATGCTGTCAGGTTTGACTTCTGTAACACTGAAGCAGTGGGTAAAAGTGTTCTCGAGAGTGGTCACGAGTTCATTGAGCTTGACTGATGGGTACAGCAGGCCTCCTCGGTCAACAGCAGCCGTGAGGGATGCTGCAGCTGGAGATGGATCGTTCTCGCCTTGTAGGAGCTGCTGGCTGCACTCTGCACATTTGGTGCTTGCAACGCTTTTTCTTGCCACATATCCAGCCATGTAGAATATGAGTCTGGCATCGCTGCTTTGCACGACCATGTCTGCATGCTCGGTGCCGTGGCCGTATTCATTGAGCACTTCATGTGCTTCGGCAAGGTTTCCTACGTCAAGAAGCTCGTCTAATTTCCTCCGAGGAGTGAGGCCCTTTCCGTTGTCAGCTCCCAGCAGACTTCTCAGCAGTCCTGAGGACACATTGCTTCCTTTCGGTGGTTTTGCCAAATTCTGGAAGCTCAAAGTGTTGACCGAGATTAGGAACTGGGAGGCAGTCGGATGATCATTGCATCCAGACATTTGTCGGACGATTCCAAACAGCCTCTCCAGGGGGTCCTGACTCAAGCGGCATGTCATCATATAGCTGAAGTTCAACTTCATCGTCAGGTAGCGGAGAAGGTGTAGCGTGCTTGATAAGGTAACACGAAGCCCCTCGGCTGTACTGCGGCTTAGGAAACCTCCGGAGCCAGCAGCTGTTTCCCAATCCGTCCAGGTAAGTCAAGAAGTTTTGAATGCACTTCTCGTGCATCCCTCCAGGCTTAAGTGCACCCGAACTGCACCTTGAAGTCATGGCCTCAATGAGCCTTCTCATTCTTTCCACAAAGCTGACTGTCGCCGCTGTGCTCCCATGCTTTTCTTCGATGGTTGCATTGTACAAGAAAAGGCCTCTGAGGACTTCATCACTGTAAAGCCGCACTGCATAATTTACCCTCATTTTCTCAAAGCCATTGGGATGCACAACCGATTTGCTCATATGAGGCATGGCTTTGAGAGTCGTGTCATGCTGTTCATCAAGCTTCCGGGCACAGTCAATAGGGTCAACACTGGCATGGCCTTCTGGCAGTTTCACGCCCGTTCGAACAAAGGTGTTCCTCACACATTTAAGAAGGTGTGGGAAGTCCGAGATGAAGTGCAGAAAACGTTCTGGGTCTGTAGGGTGCTGCCTTCTACATACTGTGTTTTCTTTCCAGCCGTGTATGCCGAATGAGTGCCACATGCTTCTGTTCCACGCAGCTCCATCAGTGGTGATAAAGTCTACGTGCAGACCGGCGTTTTCGCTCATGACTACTGCTTCGAGGATTATTTTGCCTAACGTCTCGGACTTCACATTGCTGCGTGATGCGAACACACCAATAATCTGGTGCCACGTGCCTGTAAAAGGCACGAACAATACTACAAGGCCATGGTCACATGCTACGGAGCGCTCACTCTCTGGTGTGAACTTCCCAAGGTCCACAAAACCTTCGATGGTGCCATCGGTTCCCAAGCTCAAGTGTTCAGATAGCTTAATCTCATCAATTAACAGCCCACCATGGCGCTGGAACAAGTCCATAGATTTTGTTTTTTCCGCCACAGCAGCAAACACTTTTTCGCTCAGGCCGAATCCACTCCTGTAACGCTTGAGATATCGACGTAGTGATGTTCGAGAAGGCAACGCCATGATGTTGTTTTTGCGTATATGCTCATAGAGGCGTGGGCTTTTCATGGACATAATAAGGCACTCTAGAGCCCATTCACTTTCATACTTCATCCCTTTCGTGGATTTTCTTTTAGCCGCAGCAAAGCACGCCTTGACTTGTTGCTGCTGCTTAATGGGTAGGGCCTTCACCGCTTCTTCAAATGCTGTAGAATCATTCCGTGCATTCTTTTCTTTCATTTGTTTGATGAGTGATTTAGCCTGCAGGACACTCAGGCGACTCCTTTTCGCTTGCGCTGTTCGCAGTTTAAGCCTGTATGAAAGCTTTTGGGACTGGGCCACATTTTTGCCTTTTCTTCGCCTGTAGGACTCACGATTCAGGAGTAGTCTTCTGAGGTGCTTGCATTGTGGGCAGGCTTTTTCTGGCGTTGGAGCAACCCCACGGCAAGATGGGCTGAAGGTTCTGCCATCAAAAGTCTTCTCCTTGTACTTTAAATTCACTCCAAATTCACCAGTTTTACCAAACCCTCTGCATGGTATCATGGAGTCGACGTCGCGAAGCAACTCTTCTGCCATTTCGATGTCAGTAATGTCAAGGGTCTTTATTTTTGTGGCTTGCACAAAAGCTGTCGCTTGAAGTTTGTTTTCATCTGATGTCATTAGCACATACTTGTCAATAGTCAACTTGTCACCATCTAGTGCGCAAACTGTAAACACCGTGGCGTTGTCGGCTCCAGCAATTAGATGTCGAGCCCAGTAAGCGCTGGGAAGACCACACTTGCGGACGTCGGGAATTGCGGGCACATTCGGAACAGGTATTTGGTTACTGTCGCTTTCTGTGCTGTACGAGCCAGCTGTCTCCTCGCAAGCAGACGTGCTTGGTTCCTGACGCCGAATTTTCGATGGTAGGCCGCAAGTGGATGTTCTTGACGTCCTTTTCTTCGGCACTTTCTTTGAAAGATACGCAGGAACATTTGGGAATATGGTTGGCACCGCGTCAGATTTCAGCACCGGTTTCCCTCGGGGAATCTGAACAGTTTCGCCGTTTATCACATGCGTGTAAAAACGCTCAATAAACTGCTCGTCGAAATGAAGCTCACATAGCGCCGACTTCACGTCCAACGACTTGTCGGCACGGGGTACGGCTCGTTGCCAGGCTTCGAAGAGGGCAGGGTCTTTGGGAACAGAGAAAAGAGAAGCACGCTGACCTTGCTCCCTCGATGACACATAGCCGCTCGTGCAGCCAGGAGCAAAGCAGTGGCGTTGCCTCGCTTTCGTAGTGCTGGAGTTCATCCTAAGGTCAGCACTCACACTGTCATGTCAGCAACTAAATACATTTTGCCATAAGCGAGACATCAACGCGGAAAACTGCACACACCCAGACACGCTTCCAGAGGCGAACCAGCGAACCCAGCGGCGAGTCGACGAGAGAGCGCGGAGCGCGCGCTTCGCCCGCATCACTATGCCGACAGGAGCGCCGTGGTGGCCGTCGCGGCGGCGCTTAAAAACGAGGATCGCGCGCGCTCGGCGAATATGCGGGCGCTGGCGTCACCTCCCAATTCTAGCCACCATAGCTCAACCGTCATATTGAACTTTCAGCGTTGCCAGAGCAATAACGGCTTGTGCCCAAAACTGTGCAAAAACGTGCCAGCCATGACGTCACCAACTCGTGTGAAATTTGTACTATAGTAAACTGTGGCCTCCAAAATTGCTATTTGACATCGATAGCAAAGCCGTTCCATCTCGGGGGTCATGCCTTTCATTCAATTTGCCATAATTATCAGACGCCGTTGCAAGCGCAGCCTGCAAAAACACACAGCCAAGTCGGTAGAAAACTTGTATAACGACGGTGACTCATCTTGGAAGCCTCAGAAAAACACCACAGTAGTGTTCTTGCGCGTTTAGGTTTTGCTTCCGCCACTGAATTTTGTTCAATTCTGTGTCTTCGAAATTATTATTATAGACCGCTTTATTGAGATCTGAAACCTACAATGTGTTATTCGCATGAAGGACTTCAATCCTTCTTTTGGTCTAGCTGCTTAATCAAATAAATTTAAAAATAATAATTAATACAACATTCTTAATTACTGTCAAAAGTTATGTATTTAACCATATGAAGACGCCTGCGGTTATAGAAGTAATTCTGAATATGCGGACGAAACATCGCATTTTCCTGTTTCTTTAGAGTCCCGCCGTGGTGGTCTAGTGGCTAAGGTACTTGGCTGCTGACCCGCAGGTCGCGGGATTGAATTCCGGCGGCGGCGGCTGCATCCTCGATGGAGGCGAAAATGCTGTAGGCCCATGTACTCACATTTGGGTGCACGTTGAAGTACCCCAGGTGGTCGAAATTTCCGGAGCCCTCCACTACGGCGTCTTTAATAATCATAGGGGGGTTTGGAGAAGTTAAACCCCACATATTAATCAATGTGATTTTCGAGAATTTTGGACACACTTCTTGAAACAAGCGGTGTACATGTGTAATGCAACACTTTTATCAGCGTGGTGGCGCACTGACTCACTGAGTCATTTTCACTTGAAAACAGGCTAGAGTATAGATAAGATATTAAATGCGAAACATTTCTTAGCGAACTTCGGCAACTTTGGGCATATCTATCTATCTAACCGCCTACGACTTTTAGCACTCCCGGCCGTTTCGATAATTGTATCGATACCAAACTTGGTATTGCATAACATGACTGTATGAAGACCATATTTGATTAGTCATAAGATAAAAATCATGTCATGAATGTCATGATTTACATTTCATGATCCTGCAGCTCTTGCGGTGGTTTCGTTCACATTACATGTTGCTAAACTGGTATGGTATGGCATGATTGCATGGCAAACACAACCGACAGAACCTAACATGAAAATCTTGACATGCTGTCATGTAACATGACTACATACCACGCTCATGATGCGCTCGCGACAGTTTCGCTGGCGTCACATACTACCAAAATTGGTATTACAGTACGTGAATGGATGACGAAGGTATGTGACTGGTGCAAACATGATAATCATGAGGTGCGTGTTATGCAACAACATGACTACGTGCCACACTCATGATGGGATCGCGACCGTTTTGCTAACTTCACATATGCCAAATTCGGTATTACGTGACGTCAATGGATGACGAAGGTATGTGACTGGTGCAAACATGATAACCATGAGATGCGTGTCACGCGAGAACATGACTACATGCCACAGTCAAGGCGCCAATACATTTCAACGTGACGCGGTGGGCGTGCTCGCCAGCGTTCATTTCGACGCGTCACGCCGGCGTTGCCACGCCAGGCGCCGGACCTGCAATATACTCGCAAGCGTGCGCCGTGGTGCGTTGCTTTGACGCATGCGCGTTTCAGCGCGTCCGGTGTCCCTCCGTCACGAAAAGAGGCAGATGCAGTGTTATCTTGGTAACGCATCGGCGCGAAATGCAGCATGTCGCATTTCGCACCGGTTGCCGTCGGGCCGCGCCGACGGGCACTGGTCGCGTCTGGCGTCGAACTATAGAATGCTCGCGTTTTGATAACGTAGCGTCGCTGTGCCCAGCGTGCGCTCGCGTCAACGCTAAATTGGAGTATATTGGGCCTTTTATGATGTGCTCGCGGCCGTTTTGCTAGCTCCACATATACCAAGTTTGATGTTACGTGACGTCAATAGATGACGAAATATATGACTGGTGCAAATATGATAATCCTGACACGCGTGTTATGTAAGAACATGACAACATACCACGCTCATAGCGTGCTCGCGGCTGTTTGGCTAGCTCCACATATACTAAATTTGGTATCACGCAATGTGAATAGATGACGAAGGTAAATGACACATCCAAACATGACAATCATGACACGGAAGCCCTGTACGGCATCATTTACCTCTACTTGGTAACGTTGTGCTGATAATAAAGTGATATACCAACATTTCTCATTTATACTTCGCATATCATCGATTCCCACTGTACGTGGGATCAGTCATTTTTTTTATGTTCGGTAGGGTCGATTACTGCGTGAACCCCTGAGAAGATATCTTCACGTGATGGTAGCAGCCACATCGGCCATGAAAATATCAGACAGCCCTTGCATAGATGCCTCATCAAACGCAGAAGTTGGACCATCGACGGCCTCAACACGAGTGACGCAGAAAAAAAGAGATAATCGTACGTTGACGTCACCACGACGTTACAAATTACTAAAGCTTGTGACGCTATTATTACGTTACTATGACGTTGTCAATTGGTTAATGAGGGTCTGATTACGGAGCCAGTGCAAAACTAGGTGAGGTGCAGAACACTTGAAATGCGAAACCACTTTAGGTGCAGGAAGCTCTCGCAGGCAGTCGGGGTAGAACCGACCTACGTCCGCACGTCCAGTTAAAAGAAAAAGAAGACTTTCGCTTTCGAGTCATCATGGTCGATGTATATGTCAGTTATTACTTGGCATACTGCACTTACAGTGTCCTTATGGTGTCCTAAAGTTAGTTCGTAATTCAATAACTAGCAAGGCGCACACTTTGGTCATGAAACAGTGAGCATCAATGCAATCATACAACACATTTCAAGAGAATAATTAATAGGGTGCCCTGGCCACCAAAGCAAGGGTGGCCCCAGGATATTTTAGATGCGGAAGCATCTTATACTCGCGCCTTGTAGTGCGCCGTCCGCGCCGTCCGCACCGCTTCTCGAACATTCGACAGCTGACGCGCGCGCATGCGCCGTCGCCCACCATCTGTGCCGCGCGCGCTTCTCCTTCGAGAACATTCGACAGCTGACAGCGCATGCGCCGTCGCGCCGTCGCCATCTGAGCCGCGCGCGCGCTTCTCCTTCGAGAACATTCGACAGCTGACAGCGCATGCGCCGTCGCGCTGTATATATACTCAAGGTCGGCGCTCGCTCGCTCAGTTGCCGCTCGTCCGTTGGTTTGTACGGCGCGTCGACGTCCGAAGTCGCCGTGAAATGAATGCCAACGAATCCACAAACAGAATGATCGACGTCCCTGCGACCAGCGCCGCCCTTTCGCATACGTGTGTACGTGTTCACTCATTTAACACCCCCTCCTACAATCACATTAACCAATTTAGCCATCGACCCAAGTAAGTCGCAATTTAACACCCCATTTCACAACCACGTTAACCAATTTAGCCATCGACCCAAGTAAGTCGCACTTTAACACCCCGTTAACCAATTATATGCTCCGCATCCTTCTCAGTGTTCCCCCGAGGGAAGCTGCGGGCAATTTTTTTTACTGGGGGGAACCCACGACAAATGATTTCCTTCAGGTTGGTTGGGAACAGATGCGTTGTTTTTTTTTAGGGGAGAAGCTCCTTATGGCGTGGCTTGGGCGTCCCTCGTATGTAACCACCAGTGGCACATACCCGAAATAGGTATAACACATGACCTCCAAGGTGGTGCCAGTGAGAGATTTCTTCTGTGCGTTGTTTAACAATAAAAAATAGTGCTCAATGTACATCCCAATGGCTGCTAAAGGGGAATGAGAGACATGAGCATTCGGCTTTTAGTCAACGCGCACGCTGCGATCCCCATTAGCAGCCATTGGCATGTACATTGAGCACTATCGGTCAAGAAAGGGATGCTACATTATACTCGCTAGGTGTAACCTCCTTAGCTTTAGAAAGGTTTAGCGAGCGTTGAGCCGCAGTGCCATGAATACAATGAACTTGTATATACCATGAATGAACTCAAGGTGGTTAAAAATGAGAAGTAGATACGAAGCGCAAGCCGTAAGAAAGTAAAAGCCGAATTCTCCTGTCTCTCATTTCTCATTAGCAGCCATTGGCATGTAAATTGAGCCCTATCTGACAGGGAAAGGTTGCTACGTTATACTCGCTGGGCGTAACCTCCTTGGTTTTCGAAAGGTTTAGCGAGCGTTTGGTCGCAGTGCCATGAATACAGTGAACTAGAATATAGGTGGGAAGTGGACCCAAAGCGCAGGCCGTAAGAAAGTGTGCGTGTGCCACCTCTCGTTTAGTCCTTGGAATGTCTACTGGATGGCGGTGCTTCTATATGGGGAATATATGATAAAAAGATGCGAGATGGTGGGACTTGGAGTGTTGAATAGATGAACGAACGGACACACAAACAGATGCATGGATGGACGCATCATCGGAACGGACGCAGGGGCGGATGCATGAAAGAACGCAGGGACGGGCGCACAAACAGACGTATGGACGGTCACACAGACGGACGCATGGACGGACGAATGCTTCGCCCCACTCTCCATCATTCACTCCGTGGATATGCTGCCATTTTTTTTCTCACTACGCTTGGTCATTGGCGGGAGGGGGGCAAAGGGGGACAGCTAGGAGGGAATTTTGGGGGGGGGGTGGCTCCATCACTCCCCCCCTAACCCCCACTGGCGCCGACAGTGCACCAAAGCCGACTTTGATGAAATTTACTCCAGGTGTATGTTTTGGAACCTGAACAATTATTCTGAAGGTCTGTGGAAAAATAAGGAGGAATAAAGTTTTATTTAGAACAATCCGTTGATTTAGCTGAGCCTAGGCTTCCCACGTGGGGACCGTCGATGTCTTGCCTCTTCACTGTATCACGGGCTGGATAACAAAGAAAAATATGCAGACAAATTTCGGCGGCTAAAATTTACGCAGGTGTGTGTTGAACTGAGCTCGTTAAATTTTGACACGAAAAGAACAAAGATATTTTCTGTATCAACAAAAGAAACGGGACGGAGAAAGAATAAACACATGACACAAGTCACGTTTTTTTCTCGCTGTCCTTCTCAGTATCATGTACCGACACTGGCCTTTCAAAACACCCGTCTGAAAAAAACATTAAGTTGAGCTATATTTTCTCTGCACATATTCATATGTAAGTATAGATTTCATTCTGCAATGATCAAAACTTTATTACTCCCAAAAGAGGGGACCAACCAAGAGGTCGGTTACGCTGCTTAGAGGAGGTCAGCGGGGATCCCTTGGGACACCGCGGTCTCCAGTGCGCGTGAGATCACCCGGCGTTGCTGTGCCGAGTCAGTGATATGCAGGCAATTGTCGCGAACGAGCGCTCAAGAAAGCGCGCACCTCTATTTTCTAGCGACGGCGACAATACCAGGTGCCATTCGGACGCGCCAGAAACCGGCGAAAGAAGAAAACAAACATGAACGGACTCCTCGGGTGCGCCCATAGAGTTTCCCACAGTACTTACTAGAGGGAACTCTGGCGCTAGTGTCTATGGGAGTTGCAACACACGGCGCTTCAGCGAGCTTGGGAATGATGGGTAGTTATGGTGGCTAGGGTAGTACACACATTCGTCTAATTTTCGTACTTCTGGCCTGCTTCTGGCTCCGTGTGTGTTCGTGTGGCTTGGAGCTGTTTTTTCACGAAAACATAAATTAGCAAATGTTCACCGTTTGCGCTTCACAACCTTATTCTTTTAAGCTTACTATTTCGAGTCAAGTCCCTATGTTCAAAGGGTTTGTTTTTTCTTTCAAAACAAAACTGAAACAACAATAAACGAAGCCGCAAGTACGATTCGCCACCCGCAAGTACGAAGACGAGGCAAATGTGTGTACTACCAGTCTACCACTCTGGTACTACCCATCATTCCCATGGTCGCTGAACGATCGTAGCGCAAGAGTGCCCTCTAGTTAATTTTGCGAAACTCTATGGATGCTCCGTCTCTCCCCCTTGAAGACGCCGCGATACGCCGACCAACCTCCTCACATCTGTCGCCGAGCGATCTGTGGAAAAATCTCGAAGGGGCGTGGTGATGCAAAGTTGCATCACCTTACGAAAGAGGTCCCGCCCTTTCCACAGCTGTGATGGTGCAGCGCGCCGGCGAAACGACTGGGAACGTCTATAGAACCTAGGGCGAACATATATAAGCAAGCACCTCGTTCGTTTGTCTTTCCGCCGCAGCCATGCTGCTAGGTGTTCTGGGGACGCTCGCTCGCTCCGACTCTCTTAGCAGCGTTGGGTGTTAACTTTGCGGCGCACACACGGTAATAAACACACATTGCAGGGGAATCGCACATGCGTTGCGCAACATATATACACAACTCCACACACAAATGAATTATACTTCTATATACTTATAATTATTATTATACTTGTGATTTGTACGGATACGTACAAATTAAAACACAATTGCCCACCAGCGTTGGCTCACATGGTTCCCTTTAGGAGGAGATGGTTGGTGTAATTTTTTTTGGGGGGGGGGAGAGAACCAGGGTAAACAAAACAATGACAGCGATGAAGATCAATCAGCGAGTACAAGCGCTGGACAATGCTCCCTTTTGCTATTCACGAGGGCACACAGGTGGATGGGCTAACCTTTAGGGCGTATTCTGTAACACAGGCTGAGGAGGTCGCCATTGCCCTTGCGGCCTCTCACAGTAATTCCCGGTATATTATCACGGATTCGCGCCGAGCGTGTCGTAATTATACAGCCGGGTACATATCACCGTTAGCCGAGACAATACTGCGCAACTGCATAAGAGACACGGACCCTCATCCGAAACGCATTATATGGACACCGGGCCATCAGGGATTGCGGGGAAATGAGGCTGCAGATGCGGCTGCCCGAGCGCTCATTTCCGGGCTACCTTCGTCAATGCCGATGGAGACCGATGAGGAGGGTTACCCTCTCCTCCGATATAAGGAAATTCTTTATTATTATCGGGAAAGTCATCGCCGCTACCCTCCCCCCGCACGGGGGTTGAAGAAAGCAGAGGAGCGCATTTTGCTTCGCCTCCAGACGAATACATTGCTATGTCCTGCCATAGTCAAACATTTCGACCCTACGGTCACAGGACAGTGCCAGCACTGTGGGGAGGTGGCAGACACCTACCACATGGTGTGGGCCTGCCAAGCTAACGCAGCCATTACTCCTAACCCAAACCCTAGGCGAGAGGACTGGGAGGCGGCCCTGCTCGGCTGCTCAGACCTTCAGGCCCAGCAGGCCTTGGTCCAGAGAGCCAAGACGGCGGCTTTAACCAATGGGGTCCCGGAATAGAGACTCCACCTAGTCTGTAGGGGCCTCTACAGAGGTCCTACACCTCTCTTTTGTAAATAAATGTTTTTCACCACCACCACCCTTTTGTTTACATAAACTTTTGCTCGCACGCGCTTTTAGCGCTGGTCCGTGTACGTCTTACCGTGTTCATGTTTATCTTTCTGCGCATATCAGTTTTCCTTGAAGAATGAACCAACTCGCCTAGCTAGAAATTCTATTGAACGCTCCGTTATTAGCGCTTAAAAAACAAAAAAAAAGGTAGCCGCTGAACGTCTTACTCCAAATTCTCAGTTTGAACTACCCGAGCCGTCGTGTGCGGTGTTACATTCAAGAAATGCAACCGGTGTAAGATTGCTGATCTAATCTTGACGTTTGCGGCAGCTGCTTGCTCAGTAGTTCCGGGTGGTCTTCCCGCCAACGCATCGCTTTCAGTTAGCTCGCGCTGCCCACCATGTCTGAAGGCGTTTTGTCCCCCGTAAAAAGGAAAATTCAGCAATTAATTATTTATTTCGTATAGCAAATACATTATTACCCCAGCATCACATTCAGTGTATTATTTTGGTGTAAGAACGACGACGCCTTTTGAGAGGCAGCCTTCCATAGGGTTTTGTTCGAGTCGCGCTGCATGTCGGATGCGGGGGCACGCCAGTAATTGGGTTTAGAAAGAGTGGTTAACGATTTGTACTTCGTACTCTACGATGGGAGAACGTAAAGCCGTCCCGTGCATGATGTACGAAACAAAATCACATGACTGTGTTTAGAAAAAGATGTATAACGATTTCGAGCACTTTGTACTCAACTATGGGAGAGCACTGAGCCGTCCCGCTAAAAGAGTTTCAGGGGCCTGATGATTGTGTGTTTAGAAAAAAGTGGTTAACAATTTAGAGTACTTTGTACTCTATTATGAGAGAGCTGGAAGCCGTCCCGTGCACCAACTGGTAGGCGTTCTGTGGTGGGGGGGGGGGAGGTAGAAAAATTGCCCGCAGCTTCCCTCGGGGGAACACTGAGGAGGATGCGGAGCATATAATTGGTTAACGGGGTGTTAAAGTGTGACTTACTTGGGTCGATGGCTAAATTGGTTAACGTGGTTGTGAAATGGGGTGTTAAATTGCGACTTACTTGGGTCGATGGCTAAATTGGTTAACGTGGTTGTAGGAGGGGGTGTTAAATGAGTGAACACGTACACACGTATGCGAAAGGGCGGCGCTGGTCGAAAGGACGTCGATCATTGTGTTTGTGGATTCGTTGGAATTCATTTCACCGCGACCTTGGACGTCGACGCGCCGTACAAACCAACCGACGAGCGGCAACTGAGCGAGCGAGCGCCGACCTTGAGTATATATACAGCGTGACGGCGCATGCACTGTCAGCTGTTGAATGTTCTCGAAGCGCGACGGCGCATGCGCGTCCACTGGAGAATCAGGAGAATTGTAGAATGTTCTCGAAGGGGAGAAGCGCGCGCGGCACAGATGGTGGGTGACGGTGCATGCGCGCGTCAGCTGTCGAATGTTCGAGAAGGGGGAGAAGCGCAACGGCGCATGCGCGCGCGTCAGCTGCCGATGTTCTCGAAGCGCGACGGCGCATGCGCGCGCGTCAGCTGCCGATGTTCTCGAAGCGTGACGGCGCATGCGCGCTACATTATACAGCTAGCGAATGTTCGTGAAGAGGAGAAGCGCAGGCGGTGTGTAGAGGAGGAAGGGTGCACAGATGGTGGAGGAGTGAAGCGCGCGCGGTGTGTAGAGGAGGAAGGGATGCACAGATGGTGGAAGAAGGAAAAGGAAGCTTGCGGACGGCGCCGCACTACAAGCCTCGAGTATTAGATGCTCCGCATCTAAAAGGGGGTAACGATTTAGAGCACAGGGTACCCTACTATGGGAGAGCTTAAAGCCGTCCCCAAACACGATGCCAATGTTTCAAAATGAGGCAAGACTTCCTGTGGTGCAACAAAGAGAAGTTTATGATTAGAAAAAATTTATTGCCACAAACGTCAATAACACTCAACAGAACATTTTCGTCTTAGACATACTCTAACGATGATGACAAGACAGACGTCATTTACATGAACATGGATATGAGATGACGTTGAAAAAACATGTACATTCGATGGTTCACACAAACACAACCACAAAATACTTCAAAGTAAACAAGAGACAAATAAAACATAAATATGTACATTTTGCATATTTACATGTTGGCATGCCATTTTTGTCGGCACATCGACAGATCAGCCTACCAATACCAGGCCGGCCGAAAGACAAGTTTCCCTCGTCCGTCATAGACCGACACAAAAGGGCAAGACCAGTGCCGAAGAAATTCCTCTTCACCGAGGAAGAAGAGCTCCTCCGACAAAACAGACAGCAGCTCCGAGTACAATCGTTCTAGGATCGGGTAGAGCGCGCGGCGGCGGCGGCCCGCTGCAACCGCCTCGCAGCGGTTGCGCCAGAGGCAGAAAGCGCCGGCAACAACGAGAAGACAAGCGAAGCGGCCTCGCGAACAACGCCCAGAAGAAACGAAGCGATTTACTCTGAGGCAGTGAAATCCAGCATGTACGGCTCTCCAAAAAACGCGAGCAATGATACAATGCCTCAGAAAATGCTGATTTGTTTCCCGAAGGGAGCAGTTCGGACAAGTTGCTGACTGGACTATTCTCCACCTTTCGAGGCGGTCGAGAGTGGGAAGTACACCCCATCCCAGGCGCCACATGAAGTCCCGAAGGTGTCCAGGCAGAAAAGAAGCCGTTAAGGAGCTCCAAGACACCCGTCTAGAGCGAGCACGGCGGGCTGGCGGGACCAACGGAAGCAACAAAGCAGCAGTTGTCTCAACTATGTGGTTGTTCAAAACATCTATGCCAGGACAGCTCGACTTGACATGGCGAAAAAAATGCAACAGTTGTTGCATAAAACGCAGGAAGTGTTATTGACTGTGGCCCCCTGTTAAGTTGCACATTAGGCATCAAATGGCGAAGGTGAGTACCCAGAAAGTAATATGCAAGCGTTCGTGCGGGAGATTCCTCCCCTTGCACTAGGCGCAAAAGGAAACGCAGTGCCAGCAGCCGACAGCGTATGGACACTGAAGGGAAAGCAAAGCCTCCTTGAGCACGCTGCTGTCCCAGTGCCGCGCGAGAGACCAACTCAGTGCCGCCTGATCAAAAAAAGGAACACAAAGCAGACTGCAGTGATCGCACGATACGTAAAGATGGTTGCACGACGTGAGAAAGGTACCAAATGCGACCGCAAAATACAGTCTGCGCAAGGTACCTCCGCTCAAGAAGCGGGAAGTCGAAATCCCGTGCATCCTGAATTTTCAGTCTTACTTCCTCGAGAGCGTTTAACCAAACAGATTCGCAAATGCCGTAGTGGTTGTATGAAATACCTAAAATACGAAGGGACGCGGCCGGCTGAATGGGAACACTGGCGCTAAGCCTGGAGTTTGGAGAGCCAATGAAGAAATACCGGGATTTGGAGATGTTCAACGCTGCACCTGAAATGTCGCCATACTGGGAAAATACATGCAGGCTGCGTGAAAGGCTATCTTCATCTGAAAGGTACAAGGTTATATCATCAGCGAAAGCTGTGACTTTCACGACACCGCTACCAGGAAGCGGAAGACCCCGGACACGTGAATCCGCATCAAGAGCACGCAAGTATGGCTCAAGGCTGAGGACAAATAGCACAGGAGACAATGGACATCCCTGACGGACCCCACGTGTTATAGAAAAGGCAGCACTTTCCCAACCATCCAGAACTAGTGTGCTTTTCAGACCAGTGTACGTATTTTTAATCATTTCCACAAACGAATGAGAAAAGCCGAAGGCTGTGAGCACATTAAAGATATACGTGTGCTCTAGTCGGTCAAACGCTTTTTCCTGGTCCAAAGACACAAGGATACCACGCGCAGATCGCGACAAAGTATAAGCTATGATATCCCGTGTGGTATATGACAAGCTGTGTATTTCTCGTCCAAGCACTGATGAAGTCTGGTGATAACCTATTAGGGTGTTCAACAGACCCCTCAAACGTTGAACGGCTACCGCCGCGAATATCTTATAGTCAACGTTGAGGAGCGTGATAGGTCTCCAATCTTCAGGATTAACAGAGGAAGCATCACCCTTTGGAATAAGCACAATGCGTCCATCTCGAAAACTTGATGGAAAGACACCGTCCTCGTAGCATCGCCGGATTACCGCGGTAAATGTAGCACCAATCTCATCCCAAAATGTCAAGTAAAACTCAACAGGTAAACCGTCTGGCCCTGGGGCCGTTCCACGTTTCATAGATTTCAGTGCCGCCTTTACCTCATCAGCCGACGGAGGGATGTGCAGGCAATCTGCAGCTTCTTGAGGAATACGGGGCAAACTTTTAAGCATTGGCGGTGTTTCATCACAGTTAGTCCTCATGGCCGAACACGACATTGCTTCAAAATGCGCCAAGAAAACAGATCGATCACGCGTAGGAAGCCGCTGCGCAGGTGGTATTTGTGCTGTCATAGAGACAGGTGGCTCTGATTGCCCAAAAAAGGAATGTCTCGCGTAGCGCAGCACCTCGGGATGTGCACATGGGTTGTGTCTACAGCGCCATGCTGCTGCCGCCAGAGACGAAGCAGCAGTCAAGCGCTGAAAGCGTTCACGCAGTTCACGCTGCCACGCTCGTATCAGAGGAGAAGGCGTCTCGGCGCGCAAAGCAATGCGCAACTTCATCGCGGTATCAGCAAGCTCTTCAGAAACGCGTCGACGAAGCGAACGCCCCTCTACCGCGCAGCGCAGGCGCCACTGTGTTTTAAGCGCATCCCAATCTTCAGGACCAGACGCCGTGAGCGACACACGTGTTGCGCGTGACAAATCTGATCTTGAGCGCGCGTCCTGCAGGACGCGAACATCAAGACGCCATGGCTTTTCTGAGAAAGAAAATGGAACTTCGAGCTTCAAGACAATAGGCCGATGATCAGATACGTACACAGGAGAATGTGGGAAGGACGGAACGCATAAATCAGAGAGAAACGCCTCTAACGCTCGTGGGATATAAGCCCGGTCGAGCCTGCTGGAGGATCGTCCACGTCGCCATGTCCAAACAAAGGTATTTCCGTGCACTACATTGTGCGCGTCTAGTAATGAAAAGTGGTGGACAAGGCGGCGAAGCTCGCGTGAATTCCAAGCAGACCGGCCCCAGCCAGGACCTTGTACATCGGTTCGCGTATTTAGAACGCAGTTGAAGTCGCCAATCAAAATGACATCACGACCGTCAAGAAAAAACACATCCAGGTCTCTAAAAAAGTCATTAGACTGTCCAGCTTGCGCTGGCCCATACACACACAGTATCCTTAATCTGAAAGAAAAGTAGCTACAGTCTAAAGCCAAAACCCTGCCCACGCCATCGTAAAAAGCATGATGATCCCTTAATAGAGCTCGGTTAAAAATAATAATACCTACTCCCGTAAAACGAGATGTAGCAAAAGAGAAATAACAATCTAGGTTGAACCTTCGTTTAAAAGCAAGCACGTCGGATAGCGAGAAAAAATTTGTTTCCTGGAGGCACAAAACATCACAATTTGCAGCGCGGGCGACACTAATCACTTCAGCCTGCTTTGCCGGACTGCGAAAACCCTGAACGTTCAATGAAATAATATGCAGTGTAGAAGCCATAATAAAAAGTAAAGACTAACCTGGACGCATAGTTCTAGACGGTGTCCTTGAAAGTGTCCAGGGGACACTTGCTCGACCAAATTACAACGCACTGTTCGACCCTCCAGAAGAGGGTCGAGGTTTTTTGGACCGTTGGGATTTACCACGGCCATCACTGCGTTCATCGGAGCAAGAGCTGGAAGTGTGCCCTCGCTTTGTTTCACGTGGAGCTCCCATTTCAACGTCAAAATCGGCAAGGCTAGACAGTCCGATGCTACTATCCAGTCCCAGGCTGAAGCCGTCTTCCGAAGACGTGTCCTGAGGAGGTAGGGACTGAGCCGCCGGCAAGCTTGGATCCACATTCTTGATGCTGGCAGCACTGTCCGCGTCTCGGCAGTCCGGTGTAGGCACCCTTTGTGAGGGCGATTTTTTACGTGTACGACGCGATGTCGAAATGGTCGGAGCGGCCGCAACAGAAGATGCTGTGGTGTTTTCGCCACTGTTTTCCAAAATAACAGGGGTCGTAGGGTCAACTCCAACAGCAGCAGCCTGATAACTGGGGTCATTTGTGCACTGAACATCAAGTGGCGTCAAAGAAGGGACGCCGACGCCGTTTTCAGGGCAGTGCGTTGCGTCTTTCGAAGCGCACGGTTCCTGCACCAGCGGGGAGGCCGACGCGCCAAGCGTCGCATCGAAAATCGCGCTTTCGTTGTGCGCTTCGTTTGAAGGAACTTGTAGGGGTGAGGCCAGCACAGCGTCGGTGACCTCCTCTGCGTCCCCCGAGTCGGTAGTTGGTTCCGTTGCCGGTGTCAGTGGTGGAAAGGCACCAGCGGCAGCGTCTGAGTAAGAGCGGCGGACAGGGCAAACCACAGTTGGGTGGCCGTCCCCGCAGCGTCGACATGGGCGGTCACATCCTTCACTAACGTGACCGTGCACACCACAGCGACCACAATACGGTGTTGTGCACTGGGCTCGTAGATGGTCCCCTGAGCCGCATCTTCGACATACACGCTGGCGACCACGGTAGTCAAACGTAGCACGGTGACCGGAGATGCGCAGGTAGTTCGGCACAGGATTAGCGGCGTTCATCTCCATTGGAACATACCGCGTTCCAGTGAGTACGCCGCGTCGCCCGCTCATCAAACCACTGGTGACAGTGAGCACCTTGCCATATGGGGATAACGCTTGGACGAGAGCTTCGTTTGAGACGAACGATGGCAGGAACAGGCAGGCGACGTTGGTCACTTGTGGGCCAACGGGAACGACTTGAACACGCTCGCCGCCAATCACCAGGCAGCCAGCATTGACGATTAGAGACATGGAGGCCATGCTCTTAACGGTGACTTGGAAGTTTCGAGCTCCCTGATGCTGCACGCAGTGTACCTCTGAGAGGCCGACTATTGAGGCCGTCGCATCAACGACGGTCTCGGCACTAGTCCCCGTAGGGACAACAACGTCGAAGACAAGCGCCTTCGAAGGCGTCCAAGACGCGACGGGCACCATGACTCATACTGACGGACGCCCCTGACGTAGAACGATCAGGGACGTCCTTACACAGGCGTGGTTCAGTGTGCACCGACAGTTTATTGGCTTCCATAACAATCGACCATTGTGTAACAAATATAGTCGAGAAATATCAATAGAGTCGAGAAATATCACAGGGCCTCTAAAAGTTGACTGGCTATGTTGAGCAGCGCTATGTTGAACATCTATATGTGCAGCAACGTGTGCCCTATTCTTTTTAAGCTTTACGAATTTTCTTCGTGTTCTCTCTCTTTCCTTTAATCAACCTTCACTGAATGGCTGTTGCTGATACTAAAATTTAAAGAAAATGAATGAAAAATAAGAAGAATTTAGGCTTCGAAAAGTTCTCCATCACGATGGGATGTGAAGGTGGGGGGGGGGGGGTATGTACTACCGCAGCGCTGCACCTCTCCGGTCGAAAACAAGGTCTGCAATGGATTAAAAACATGGCAGCACATCCACGGAGTGAATAATTGAGAGTGGGACGAAGCATCCGTACGTCCATTCGTTCTTGCTTCTGTCCGTCCATGCTTGCGTCGGTGTGGCCGCCCGTGCGTCTATACGCCCGTCCGTGCGTGCGTCTGTTCGTGCGTCCGCACGTCCATCTGTGCGTCCGTCCCTGCGTTCATCCATGCATCCGCTCCTTGTCCGTACATGCGCTCACCCGTCCGTGCAGCCATCCGTGCGTCCGTCCATGTATATGTCTGTGTGTCTGTTCGTCCACCTATTCAACACTTCAAGTACCATTATCTCGCATCTTTTCATTATATATTCCTCATATAGAAGCACCGCCATCCAGAGGACATTCGAAGGACTGAACGAGAGGAGGCACACGCACACTTTCTTACGGCTTGCGCTTCGTGTCTACTTCACACCTTTAACCACGTCGAGTTCATGGTATATACTAGTTCACTGTATTCATGGCACTGCGGCCCAACGCTCGCTAAACCTTTCTAAAACCAAGGAGGTTATGCTCAGCGAGTATAACGTACCAACATTTTCCTGTCAGATGGTGCTCAATGTACATGCCAATGGCTGCCAATGGGAAATGAGAGATAGGGGAATTCGGCTTTTAGTTAACGCGCACGTTGCGAATTTTTTTTATTGTTCAACAATGCACAGAAGAAATCTCCCACCAGCACCACCTTGGAGGTCAAGATGTAAGACTGGTTTTTGTGCTACTACTACGATGGGTGCCGCTATAAAAAGCTTCGCCCTTAAAAGGGAATGGTTGTATTGTCCGCCATCTCCGACGCCAGCGTAGCTCTCGCTGATGGGCCCACCGTGCGCGATTTCCTGACACCGTGCATCTTTGCCAAGCGGTTCAATGTCCTCGGACTCCTTCGACCGTGTCCCCCACCTTTTCTAGGATGACTGCCAGTTGCGCATGTTGGTATGATGACACACGAGCCAACAGTTGTGCATGACGAAACAGTTGCGCATGATGAAACACGCGCCAAAAAGTACAAACACTCAGCACTCGTCCTGTGTCATTTCTGAGTGTTTGTACTGTTTGGCGCTTGTTTCATGACGAATCGTCTTTTCTCTTTTCTCCTCATTCTTCAATGGTGTGCGGTGAGTGTCCCATCTTCCATATCTTTCTCCTCCTACAATTCTTTTTTATCCCCTTACCACATCCCCTATACATAGAGCCAAGTCGTGTCGCCATACAAGGCAGACATAAATTAACTACTTTTTTCTTGCCCTCAAGAACCACTTTCTACTTGCAACGGCCTGCTTTTCTTCCCTAGATTTCTCTCGCTCGCTGGATTCCGTGCCGACCGGTTGTGCCCTCGCGATATCCGACGACAGTGCAGCTCTGGCGACTGGGTTGGTTCTACGCCACCTCCTGACGCCGGTCCCCGACGACGACGACAGCGTAGCTCTGGCCGACTGGATTAACCCTACGTCATCTCCTGTCTCCGACAAGATCTCTCGTCAGTGGTGCCCCGTCCCCGGCAACCGTGTCCGTCTTTCCTGTCTTCTCCTTACTTCCGTCGTTCACTGTCCCGGCACCTCGCTCCCTCCTTCCCCCCTCTCTATCTCTCTATACCTTTAATCCTATCCTTTTAATCCCTTCTCTACCTCCATCCCTCGTGAGCTACTGTTCAGGTGTCCTCCCCCTGAGAGACAATAACGGGGCTCACTTTTCTCTTCTTTTCATTTAAAATCACTCCCCCCTCCCTAGATTTCCGGGTTTAAACGAGCGCTGAACAATGACGGGACTGGCTCGACTCAGCAAAGGTGTGAGGAAGAATTGGCGCCCTTTCTTGGATGGTTAGGAAAATCCAGCCCCCTCCCCACCAGATATGGTTTAGATCACTCGAATTCGAGAGTCCCCACGATGGCGATCGTACTGCGAAAACAATTACTAATGAACACAGACCGTGAGCGGGTCGAGCTGTGAATGCCAAAAAATTGTGGCAGCTTCCCACAAGTGGTGCAAAAAATGTAAGAAGAGCAGAGTTTGGCCACATTCTTTGTTTTTTTAAAATTTTTCTTCTTGTATTTCCCCCCTCTGTTTCTTGTATTTGTTTTATGTATGTTGATTTCTATTCTTTCTTAATATTTCTTTCATTCGCTCGCTCTCACTTACTCTATTTTTCTGACTGTTTCTATCTTCATTTTATTTCTTATCGTTCTTTCTCTCTCTCCCTCTGCATCATATCTCTCTTTCATTGTCTCTCTTTATTTCTCGCTTTCTGTCTTTCTCTCAGTTTTTTTTCTATTTCCCGTGTCTATTTCTTTAGATCTCTATCTATGCATGTCAATGTCTTTCGCTCCTTCATTTTATTTCGATCTACCTCTCTGTTCTTCTCATCTACGTTGGGTCTGTTTCTTTCTCTTCCTTTCTCTATGTACGTCTCTGTGCTTCTAACTTTTTCTTTATTAACTTCATTTTTCTCTATTTTTCTTTCTTTATCCCTACCTTTTTCACGTTTTTCACGTGCTTTACTTCACCGAGCAAAGTGGGCGTAACCTCCTTGGTTTTAGAAAGGTTTAGCGAGTGTTGGGCCGCAGTGCCATGAATACAGTGAACTAGTATATACCATGAACTCGAGGTGGTTAAAGGTGGGAAGTAGACCCGAAGCGCAAACCGTAAGAAAGTGTGCGTGTGCCACCTCTCGTTTAGTCCTTGGAATGTCCGCTGGATGGCGGTGCTTCTATATGGGGAATATATGATGGAAAGATGCGAGATGGTGGTACTTGGAGTGTTGAATAGATGGACGAACGGAAACACAGGCAGATGCATGGATGGACGCATGAACGGACGCAGGGGCGGATGCATGGATGAACGCAAGGACGGACGCACGAACAGACGCACGCACAGGCGGATGGACGGTCACACAGACCGACGCATGGATGGACGGAAGCAAGAACGAATGGACGGACGAATGCTTCACCCCACTCTCCGTCATTCACTCCGTGGTTATTCTGCCATTTTTTTTTTCACAGCTAGCCGGCTCAAACAGCTACAATGTTAATGGTGCAGAAATCAATACGCCTGTTAAGGTACAGCGTTCTACGTTGCAAAACTCAAATATGTTGAGCTCGCGTGGGACGAACACTGTAGCAGGAGCAGCTGTCTCGGGCGGCATCGGGAACTTCCTCTTTCGCTGTAATCTTTCGCAGACGGAGGCAAGAGACGGGACGATGGGTTTTCACGATGTCGCGAGTGTAGCGTCTCAGGTTTAGCGAGATATACAAAGGGATACTCGTTCGTGCAAGAAACAACTAAGCTGGGGCCTCAGTAGCACGGAAGATACAGGCTCACGGGCCTCAAAAGAGATATATAAAAAAACAACAACATAAAGACGATTATTTGGTATATAATAGCCGAGCACTTGTTCCTGGATGCAATGGACACTTTAAGTGCAACGGGTGCGTGAAGAAAGATGCTCGGGAAATACACTATAAGCAATCACAATTATCGCAGGGGCGATGCCAAGATTCTTCAACTGGGAACAGGGGTGAGGGGTACGCGACAAGTGAGTTTCTTCAAGTGGGCAGGGAGGCTTGGGACATATGCGTTCTGTTATGAGACTTATGACTATATGTTTGCTCTTAGCAGGGGGGGGGGGGACAGGGCGGGGCGGAAGTTTTGGGGGGCTCCAGCCCCCACCCCCTCCCCATACTCTCAGCGGCACCTTCATTTGGCGACGGGCTTAAAACACCATTGTAACTTCTGATCGACACATGTCTCTTTATGAACTGTACAGCGCGTGAAAGTGTCACACATGCACACGGGAAGTCACAGGCTTCGTACGCTTGGAAAAAACATATTCTTGGAAATCTGAACAAACCAAGTGCCAGAAATGATGCCACAAAGATGCGTCCGCCTCGGTGGTACAGGACTACGGGGTGCGGTGGCTGCACTTTCGAATTATCTACCTTCACGCCGTCGAACCTGTCAAGCCATTGAAGGTCGGTGTTATGGCCAAACAAGTTTTTTACGATGGTAGCCAAGGACCCCTGATGATACTTGTGTATTAGGAACTTTGGTTCCATCGTTACGCCTGGAAAGACGGAGACCAAAGGTGCGCCGTTGTGAGAAGCATGGCATTGCTTAATCGTAATTTTGAATCCATTGCAAAGCGGTTTTCTTTCAAACGCGAATAACGTAATTGGGGGTAGAGGGGAGCACTCTGGTATAACCTGTGCCCAACCCCCCCTTCCCCCCTCCACGTCGCCCTCATGGAAAACAGTACGCTTTGAGTTGAGAGAATTCTTAACAATGCCAAATCCATTTATTAATAGCAACCTATAGCTTCTCGAAAAGATGCAGAAACACACAAAGAAACGATGAGTGCTCGTTGGGTGGGTGTGCTGATTTACCGCTAAATGTGTGATGTTTGGTATTTACGTGAAAAAGACAGAAATAATCTCAATGGTGTACATTATATTCCACAGTCTGTCCCATACATTTACTTATTTGGACCTGTCCCTTAATCGTATGAGGCGCAGGGGTACGGGTGTATACAGGTTTTTGACGGTAATGGCGGCAGCGGACACCTGATGTTGGATTCCGCGAACTGTCTATATTGCTCGCGTTTACACCTGAAAAGTTGGGTATGAATGCCAGACCGTCTTACGAAGCCCGTAATCTCTTCACTTTCATTATTGCCTCCGTTGTGAAGCTCGTATACTTGCGAACTCGAGAAGAAAAAAAGCGAGTGCGAAGGGAAAGGGGGTTGCGTTGAAACTTGACTTCCCTTAATGAGGAACCATTTGCGCATTTATGTGAATGCACAAGGAACACGCTTGGGGAAATAAATATTGCAGTAGGGTTGACAGGCGGGCTAGTTTGTACAAATTCATAAAGGAATAATTGGAAGCGCAAACCAACAGAACGCAAGAGAAGAGACAAACGAGCGCAGACTGACTAATTTTATTCAGAGAAGAAATTATATACCAGAAAGATGAGAAAGGGAAACAACTGGGGAGATGGTTCCACCATGATCAGGTGTCGTCCAGAAACGATATTTCACAATCCAACAGTTGGTTTGCGCTTCCAATTATTTCATTATGAAATAAATATCGGCTATTTCTAGTTTTCATGTGTGGACGGGAAACCTCCTTACCATATATAGTTGCCGCTGCCTCTTGAAAGAAAGAAAAAAATAGATGTTAGAAAGCGTAAATTAGCGAAGGCAGACTGTGTGGCCGCCTTTCGCCCCTCCGCGTGATTAAAGAACTCCGATAAGAGAGACGTGGCGCGGCACCGGCACGAAGGAGGATCCGCTCGACAGAACGCGACGGCATCAGTGACATCTGCACGACAGCGATGTGCGGTCCACGTCGCTCGTCTCCTCTCGGAGTGCGACGCCTTCTCGCGAGCGTTGGGCTGGCGCTATTCACGACGTCAGTGGTGCGGTGCCTGCAGCTTACGGACGACTTGCAGAGGTTCGTGACAACGCTCGAGCGGTATGCCAGGACGAGAAACGACATCGTCTTCGTGCTCGACGAATCCGGCAGCATCGGCGAGGACAACTTTCCGGCCGAAGTGGAATTCACGCAGATGACGGCGCGGTTACTGACGGTGTCGCCGGATTTCTCCCGGATCGCGCTGGTCACCTACAGCAGCAACTACATGCTGCACTTCGACCACATTTCCCGAGGCGGCAGCAGCATGTGCGGCTTCCTAGGCGAGATTGAGAAGATCGGATATCGCGGAGGCAGCACCAAGACCAAGGAGGCGCTTGAGTACGCCGACCGCTTGCTGCAGGGCGGCCGCTCTGGAGTCAACAGGTGACAGTTTCCGATATCTAGCGATATGCCACGTTCATAGGCATGCATAAGGGAAAGCGGAGCGTCCGCCTCTAATCATCGATGGGGCGCCAAGTCAGCCTTCTAACCCGACTTTGTCGAACCTGTTATGTCATTGTTTAATGTGCAGGTTTATGGCCTGATAGGCCTTCGACGATAATGGCACACGAGGAACCGTTGTATTAGACAAATATCGTTCATGTTCCATTTTTACGCCTGGAAAGCGGGGACCAAAGGTTGCACGCTGTTCACAGAAGCCCTTCATCACTTAATTTTTTTCTCGTGCATTGCGAAGCTTTTCTTTCACCAATATGGGAGAAGGGGGTGGGGTGGGGGCTGCAGAGAAACACGTCCCCTCCTGCCCATTTGAGTGTTGCAATGCCATGCCAATCTGACGTAGCGCTAAGCGACCGACACGGGAACCCAGTAAATGTTAAACTTATCCGCAACTTCGCTACGCACGCTGCTCCGCCTCACCGCATCAGTTTCAGGGAAGACGTGGTCGTAAGAAAAATACGGTGAATATGCCGGAAGGCGTCCGAAGACAAGGCGATAGTCACTTTGATTTCTGTTACCCAAGACGCCAGAATTTTTTTACGGAGGGAGAGGGAGGGACACAAGAGAATTCTTTTAGGGAGGCAGGAAGCCTGGGAACATATGCATGTGCTTCGAGTAAGCTTGTTCTTGAAGAGGCAAGAGAAAAGGGGCTCCACTCTCCATCCCCCTGCTATCTCGCTGGCACCACCTCTGTCCACAAGATGTACGATTCCCACCATAGAGATCTTCGTTATACTCAACCTTCCTTCCATGCTGCTGTGGTCTTTGTTCTGTTGTCGCTCGCTGTTTGTCTGGTAATGTTTAATAGACGCTTTTTCTTATGATACGGACGGCGACTTAGAACTCTCTGCACGTAGGAGTGCGCCTGTACACTGTCGACAGAGTGGTATTTGTAACAATATAAGGCCACATTGCCGGAAGATCAAAGCAAGTAATCTGGCATGAGCAGTTTCAAGACGGCTTGGAATTCATGGCGTCAATCTGACAATCAAGAAGCGCAGAAGAAAGTAACGATATATTAATTTCATGAGATAGTGATGAAGAGTTACGTATAGGAATAGCAATGGTGAGTCATCAGCACTTTGGGAGATCAGCGCTGGATAAGTGGCATGCCGAAAAAAGGTTACAAGCAGGGAGTCGAGACTTGACTCAGCCGTTCGCGCGGATGACCGGCCGAAGTGTACCGCTGCGAGCGCTCGCGCATGCGCCGTTCCCATGTTTGATTTCGGCACGAACAGCTCGAGCAGCCTTCACACCCGTAACTACATTGTTCACTTTTTTCACTTGATAGCACTTTATCTCGAAGCTACTTTCACAGGAAGGCGCTGAAAAACGGAGAGAAGCTCTACAAAGCGAACTACGTCAGCGTGAGCGGCTCAACATGCGCGTTTAACCGTCAGGGCCACCGCAGAGACTCCAGCACTGGTTTCATATAAGAAAAACAAGAGTACGTGTTACTCGTAATGGTGAGTCATGACTTGTCACGTATTTGTGATTGTAGTTGACCCCGCTTCTGCACGACCACAAAAAAAATGATGAAAATAGGGCATATATGCTACTCTATAGCTGCCCCATCAGTGCTAACACCACCATTCAAGAAAACAAAGTAAATTAATAGGGGCAGCGAAAATCCCCGCTATATATCGCAAATGAGTCACTGCGTTTTGTTCAGTAAAAGGGTAGAATGAGACACTTCAGACACGTTAAAGAAATCTTCCCAAGACACTCATTCAGACCACCACGGCGCGTGGCAAGCCGTAATCAAGGCGCGTCAAAAACCCAATTTGCTGTCTGTGCCACATGTAGTAGCGAAGTAAAAACTAAAAATGGTCTTCTTCGCCCCCTTGGTGTATGGTACCCAGAGTAAGAGCATTGCCAGTTGGAACTGTTTCTTTTTATGGAAGTACAATGTTATGGGTGTTAGAAACGCAAACCGCTGCATGAACAATAGGCACAAAATTTCTTGCAAATATTTAGCGGATACCACACTTCTCAGAATAATGACAAAAATAAAAAGAGAATAGCGAACGCCGGCCTACTACTAAAATATTTTATTATTAGTACAGTATAGTGGGTATCAAGCAAGTGTGCTTGCATAGTTAACCAATGAGTGTTTAGAAAAGGCTCTGAAAGGCCGCTCTTCTACCTTTCGCTGTGACTGTGCTGTGCCTTACGCGCAGGCCTGGCGTTTTTGATTGAAGTGCAATTTTATGGGTGTTAGAAACGCAAATAAAAAGTGGTACATACTTGACTTACTGTCCTTCAAAAGGTGAAAAAGGCATGGTGACACCCTTTTTGGTGCCGTGACTACCTCCAAATAGATGATTGATTGATTGATATGTGGGGTTTTACGTCCCAAAACCACTATATGATTATGAGAGACGCCGTAGTGGAGGGTTCCGGAAATTCAGACCACCTGGGGTTCTTTAACGTGCACCCAAATCTGAGCACACGGGCCTACGACATTTCCGCCTCCATCGGAAATGCAGCCGCCGCAGCCGGGATTCGAACCCGCACCCTGCGGGTCAGCAGCCGAGTACCTTAGCCACTAGACCACCGCGCCGGGGCAACCTCCAAATAGAGTCATGCATAGTGAGTTAGGACTAAAAAATGAGTCAAATAACTTTTTTTTCTAAGGGACCTTCTGGGAGACTAGAAAAACAACTCGTACTTGTGACTGCGGAAAAAACTTATTTTTTTTCTTTGAGAATTTGTGGTGTCTTTTTTTATAGAATAAACTAGTCTGAATTTTTTTTCATCTTTGCAGAATAATCGTGCTGATATCAGATGGGCAGGCTGACGCAAGCTCCAGACCACAGGGCATCGCCCTCGAATTGAAGCGAAAAGGTGTCATTATATTTGCGGTTGGAGTCGCCAGCATCAACCGTGCAGAGTTGGAGGAGGTGGCGACATCCACCGCGCACATCTACATGCTAACAAGCTTTCCCTACATCAAGGAAGTGAACTTGGACCTCCGCGAAGGTACATGTCATGGAGTGGGCACAGTGGTCTGCAGTCGGCCCCCTATTAGCTTCGGGTGCCACCGATGTCGGCGCTTCGAACGGTGCTGCGGTGACGCAACCTGGAAGAATCCACCTTTTGTCTTCTGCTAAGCTCTGGCTAAAGCAACTGCACTTTCATTACGATTCACTTGCGTAGCACGGCGTTCCTGGATTACTAGCTTTATTTTATTATAGTGTTAGTTAAATAGATGGAAATAGATGGTTGCCCGAATCACAGGAGGTCGCGAAAGGTTTACTATTTAAGGTACCTTCTATATATTCACAGCAATCACGGTCAGAATTATGCCTCCGAGTTGGTAGCCTAAGGGTCTGTCTACGCGCTACCCACCCGCAGCAGCAACGCAGGTGCCGGGACACCTGTCGCACCCAAGCGGAGGGTGAGAGAGCGTCGCGGATTTGCCCGCTTGCCCTCCACTTAGGTGCGGTACATATGTGTCCTAGAACTCCCGGCACCTACAAAATATGGTGGCATCAGAGAACGCAATAAAGGTCCTTGTGGTCGAGGCTTGTCCGTTGGCGTTTTGTGTCATAGTGGCCACTGGTGATGACGATGGTGCTGCTGCTGCTGCTGAAGGACAAACGAGTTCCAGACCCCACACTCTTTTCTACCATGACCACACAGTGACGTGAAAGCTGCCGATGCACTCATGCTATAGAAACAATCATTACTCCCCAATTCCTGGCTTTCAAATGTATTTATTTATTTATTGTTTACGTTATTTTCTGCTCCATTTTTATAAATATAGTTTTTATTTGTAAATTTCTAACTAATTTTTTTCGTGACACCTCGCATCATTTTAAAAGACATACGCTGACAAAATTGAAGTATTTTGTTAGCACTGTCCGGTTCTGTTAGCACTGTCAGATTCCAGCCTCTATATACCTCTACTCTTTCTGCCATCACAGCACAGCTCAAGCCAGATAACGTAAGCCTTAAGGCGAATCTTAAATATATATCTTGAATCTTAAAGGCGAATCTTAAAGGTCCCAAATTTTTGCCTTTACAAGCTACACTCGCTTTCTTGCACAATTCGTAATAGGGGCCATCGCAATCTCCACATTCCCGAACCCACATCCACATGAATGTTTGACTCTAAACATTTTCGTGAGAGAAAATTTCAGCCAATCACGATGTGGGGCATGCCAATAGCGGAGCCTTTTAACCAACGGGAAAAAACATATTGCGAAAAAGGAGTGAATTCAGCCCCTGATGCTTGATGTTCGTCTCCCGATTGTATAGATCAGATTTAAGTGCACCAAATTCACTTCCTCAGTAGGCTTCGTGTCTTGGATACAGGGCCGGGAAGGTTTCCAATATCTTGCTGTGATTTATTGAAGCTTCAAAAAGATTAGGAATATAGAACCAATTATTCCTCCTGATTTACTTGTTTTACAAATCACGTTATATATTTTTTTGGAGTTCAAAATATCTACTTCATTCGTTATATCTTTATTTTCCTAGTTATATATTCTTCTTACTAAATATGTTTGTTTTCATTTTTTCCGTCTTTTTAATAGTCATAATCTAACTTATACTTTGCCCTCTTTTAGAATCAACTCAGTTGCCTTCAATGAGCAGCGGTTAACTTGCCTATGCGTTATACCGGTATGCCCTGCCCATGCCCATATCAGCTTCCTGATTTAAACTACGATATACTTAACCCTTCGTTTGTTCAATGACCCACTCGACTCTCTTCCTGTCTCTTAAGCTTACACCTATGATTATTCTTTCCATTGTTCACGGCACTGTCCTCAAATTACGTTGAATCCTTCTTGTAATACTCCAGGTTTCTTCTCCGTAGGTAAGCGCTGGACTAAGGAATAGACAGGAAGTTAGGTAGCTGGATGAGATTAAGAAACTTGGGGGTGTAACGTGGCAACAGGAGGCACAGGACCGACTTCAATAGTAGAACATGGGAGAGGAAGCCTTTGCCCTGCAGCTAGAGTAGTTAGGATGAGTATGATGTTGAAGATGAACTTATAATTTCTCGAAAGTCTACCCGGTGCTTGGTGAGTCCCCCTCGCTGGTGTGTCACGGATACAAGGCTCTACTCATCTCTACTCTTCTCTTCGTGTTACAGATATCCAGGATAACCAGTGGGACTCCGTAGATGCATCCAAGTGCCTCGATCAGTCCGGGAGCTGCGACGTGAACGCCATCTGCGGCTGTGGTGCCCGAGGCGGAAATTATCGGTGCATCTGCAAAGAGGGCTACGAAGGCACCGGGACGAGCGGCACATGTCGACGTGCGTGACATCACTTACTTACTACCGATCTTTATATATTGAATAGCGCCGTGAAACGATACACGGAAAAATAAGCTTAGATAAACAAGCGCAGACTAACAATTGGGCTTATCAATAAACTTAATAAACCCAGTTGTTAGTCTACGCTTGTTCGTCTCAGCTTCTTTCTTCGTCTATCGTTTCACCGCGCAGTTTGAATATACTGAACGTTTATGAACTTGCCCAACTTTCCCCTACCGATACATAGCCTGGTTTAGAACTTCAGTGTGATGTGTATTTAACGTACGTGTGCGTTAGAACGTTCGTGGTGATAGTTCCTCACTGCCACCCAAGCCCATACGGTTGAGTATAAGCTCTGATGCGGTCAATCAATCAATAAAAAAAAGACTGCATAGCGTATCATCGAATAATGAGTCATTGTGGCTAAGCAAACATTCGTGCGATTGAGAAACCCCTTTGAAAGCATGATGGTATCCAATGTGTAGTCGTATGCCATATTCCATAACCGACGCGGCCACAAGGCTTCACTCGAGAATACAGGAGCTCACAATCGCACAGTGAAATTTAGAGCGAATAGCGAACAACGTTCGCCTTCACAGCTTTGATTCAAATTCACAAAATTTTCCTTAGCGAGATACATTTTGGGTGGAAGAAACGCAAATGTTCCACCTGTGGCCTGGTGTGGTCTTCACAAACGCTTACACAGTTTGGATGGGAATGACCAACAACCTTGCATACAATGACAAGAGACACAAAGATATTAAGGAATGAGCAGCAGGGAAAACTGGAAACAAACACTATAGTGATAGACGCAGTAAGAAGCGAACGGTTGGGTGGCAAACCTCTATTGCTTTAGTCGTTCTTTTATGAGCGTATGCTTTTCCTGTTCACGCTAGGAAGTACTCTTTCGATGCCAACAAACTCGCTCTACTACACACTTTTACAGGAAAAGGCGAATCGCAGACATGTGAATGTTTCCGTCTGAGCACGCCCTGAAAAGAGTATCAAAAGTTGTTGCGCGTCTTTTGTCTGCAAGTCAGGCAAGAAAGCCCGGAGACAGGCTTTGATGACAGTCGTGTACGGCCGCATGCTAATATTGTTGCACGTATGCGTGAAAACAATGACGACGACGACGACAGGTGACCACACTTGATGTGCCAATGTAGAAAAGGAGTAGAAGCTAGGTGACCTACATAATAAATGGCCCGCTTCACACGTAAGGTGCAGTTTTCTTCTTGGTGGTGTCTCCTTGTACACTTTTTTTACGACGGCTGCCCCATTTACATGAAGCATATGGTTGCCAGCCGCTCTAAAAACTGGCTGGCCTCCGCGTCTTTCCATCCCTTGCTCCTCCTCCTCCATCTTGTTCCTCTAATCTCGGAACAGAACAAACGACTACCTACGCAGGTTGCCCACGAGGTAAATACAAGAAGGAGATTGGCTCTCTAAATTGCAAAGAGTGTCCGGGTCACTCAACGACGTCTGACGAAGGCGCGAGCAGCTTGGATCAGTGCTTGTGCGTACCTGGCTATGAGGGGAACCCCGGCAGCAATGTACCCTGCAAACGTAAGTCAATGCTCCTTCAATAATTTTTTTTACTACTGTAGCAGATTGAGCGAGAACACACACACACACACACACACACACACACACACACACACGCACACACACACACACACACACACACACACACACACACACACACACACACACACACACACACACACACACACACACACACACACACACACACGCACACGCACGCGCACACACACACGCAAACACACACACGCAAACACACACACGTCAGTAATATCCGCTGTGCCCTTATATATTTCGAAGCACAGTAATAATTCTTCATGCTCTTGCACATATTTTGTTCGTAGATTTCGGACTTGTTTCTTTTGCTAGCGTTAAAGAACCCCAGGTGGTCGAAATTTCCGGAGCACGCCACTACGGCGTCTCTCAGAATCATAGGGGGGTTTTGGGACGTTAAACCCCACGTATCAATCAATCTTGTCTCTTTCGGTACGTGCGAGGCTCAATGAATGCTTGTTATGTTCCATTAAAATAAGCGATACATGACAAGTTTTGACCATTCGTACGACGATAAATTGTGCATGACAAACTTCAGTGGTTATAATTGAATTCGAGGTTGGCTTTGAGACTCCTATGAACACACCCTCAGCCCTATTGCCAGTAAATGCAGGAGACGTTGTTGCTGTTGTTGTTGTCTTTATTTCAGACAAATGTATGTCTCGGATACAAGGGCAAAAGGCAGATGTCCCTGTAAGTTTCGATGTGGTGAAATACAAAAAAAATTCTCGTGCACTTGGATTTAGGTGCACGTTAAGAAACCCCAGGTGTCAAAATTCCTGGAGCCCCCTTTCCCCTTCGGTGTCTCTCTATTAAGCATATGAGAGTTTTGGGACGCAAAATCGTAACAATTATTAGTAATTGACATCGTAATATTGCGCGGTACAAGTGTACATGCTGTTGTGACTCGGGGTGCTGAGTCGTATCCCACCTCCGCCAACCAGTTGTTGCCGGTCGGAAGGAAGGTCGCTGGAGGATACGAAAACAAAACCCGGTCTCTTGTGGTAGCGTGGTGTAGCTTCGGGTTGAGGAAACGAACGCTTACGAGATGGGGATACGAAAAACAAACAGGTTTATGGCACTATTGACAAATATTTACAGCATGAGGTTAAGAGTTCGCAAACCACGAACGTGGTGGTTGAACCGCTACACAGTTCAGAGCGTTCACAAACTACGAACGTGGTGGTTGAACCTTTACTTGGTTCAGAGCGACGTCCTGCACTCTGCGGCGCCGTTATAAGCCCTGTCGGGCTCCTCCTTCTTGCGGGGAACACCAATCACACACACACAACCGGTGAAAGGTACGAGCAGGCACGGCGCACGTGAACATCCAATTTCGAGTCAAGATCACTGCACTTAAAGGTGGTGCCAGAGAGGCTCTTGCTCGTCGTGTATGTCGCTGGTCGAGGGGTCCCAAGCTTCGGACAGCAGACATCAAACGGTCCGCCAATCTGTCCGCTCAATTAGCAGGGCACTTTGTGGCGGCGGTCGCCGTTTCTTCAAAGGAATACGCTGTCTTTGTTGTCCCCTCTGGAACGGCTTACAGCTTCGTGGCGACATGACGTCTCATCCGCCGGCTAGCAGGGACAATACCTGGCGGGCATAGGCATTCGGCGAGTCGGCTACTTGTTCGAGGATTAAAAGAGCGCCGCTCCCCCGTCAGCTCTCGACGCTGGTTCCAGGAAAACCGGGGTTCCAGGCGTGGGAACGCTGCCCGGCTACGCTTCTCAGCGACAGCATGGCGCTTACCGATGGCGGTCGTAACAGCTTCCCCCTCGCCAGATGAGTCACGGAGGGCAGCGGTCAACACTGCTGCTCGCAGGGACGACGAAAGAGTCAGTAGTTGAATGCCAAGAACTGGCCTTCGCTTGTGGCATGGTCCGGGTGATTGCCGAATCTTCGACACCGTTTCTGAAACTCGACCACATGCACAAGCAAGCACTCGGCCCCCTTCGAACAAACCAAGCCAAAAGAGGGATGGCAAACCAATTTTCTCCACTAGCCTTAACAAAAAACTCACACTCAAAACTGTCAGGACTCACTTGTGCTGAGAAACCAAACGTGCTACCTTAAACATTCTCATAATAAGATGCACGACAAAAAAACTAGAATATCAATTTTGACACATCAAGAGCACACCCAGATAGATTATAAAGAGCGACGGAGCACGTCAGCGTTTCCATTCAATTTGCCCTTTTCCTAATGCCAAAATTATATTTTTGAAGAATCAAGCTCCGCCTCACAAGGCGACTGTTCTTTTATGTCACGGTTTGCAGCCAAGTAAGGAGAAAATGGTCTGTTCCTACTTTAAATTTAGCCCCTTTGAGATAACACTGCCACTGAGGAATGCTCTACGCAAGGCAAGCGCACTCCTTTCCTGAAGCGCAGTACGTTATCTCCTGTAGCCCAATTTCTGGCTCAAGTAAAGCGCAGCTTTGCTTGTTACCACTGTCGTCCTGACATAGAACGGCTGTCTCCTTCTTTTCGTCGCTGACTACTTTCATCGGTTCTGTCCCGCTGAGAGCATCAGTCAGGAACTCGGATTCAGTGAGCGCTAATTTTGTCCGAACGTCCGTCTTTGTTTACGGCCGCCCATAATTGTCTACCACTGAGACATAAAGCTCACCAGTCTCTTCAGGGGCGTGGGTTCGTATCCCACCGCTGCCACCAGTTGTTGTGACTCGGGGTGCTGAGTCGTATCCCACCTCCGCCAACCAGTTGTTGCGGGTCGGAAGGAAGGTCACTGGAGGATACGAAAACAAAACCCGGTCTCTTGTGGTAGCGTGGTGTAGCTTCGGGTTGAGGAAACGAACGCTTACGAGATGGGGATACGAAAAACAAACAGGTTTATAGCACTATTTACAAATATTTACAGCATGAAATTAAGAGTTCGCAAACCACGAACGTGGTGGTTGAACCGCTACACAGTTCAGAGCGTTCACAAACTACGAACGTGGTGGTTGAACCTTTACTTGGTTCAGAGCGACGTCCTGCACTCTGCGGCGCCGTTATAAGCCCTGTCGGGCTCCTCCTTCTTGCGGGGAACACCAATCACACACACACAACCGGTGAAAGGCAGGCACGGCGCACGTGAACATCCAATTTCGAGTCAAGATCACTGCACTTAAAGGTGGCGCCAGAGAGGCTCTTGCTCGTCGTGTATGTCGCTGGTCGAGGGGTCCCAAGCTTCGGACAGCAGACATCAAACGGTCCGCCAATCTGTCCGCTCAATTAGCAGGGCACTTTGTGGCGGCGGTCACCGTTTCTTCAAAGGAATACGCTGTCTTTGTTGTCCCCTCTGGAACGGCTTACAGCTTCGTGGCGACATGACGTCTCATCCGCCGGCTAGCAGGGACAATACCTGGCGCGCATAGGCATTCGGCGAGTCGGCTACTTGTTCGAGGATTAAAAGAGCGCCGCTCCCCCGTCAGCTCTCGACGCTGGTTCCAGGAAAACCGGGGTTCCAGGCGTGGGAACGCTGCCCGGCTACGCTTCTCAGCGACAGCATGACGCCTACCGATGGCGGTCGTAACAATGCCCATCGGGCGTCAGAACATGAGATTGCCACAATGAATTCGCAGTTTAAAGTCAGCAACTCATCACAAAAGGCACACACGATACTGCGCACATTCCCCTAAGACCACGTAGTGGGTGCATAGCAAGTTTGAAAACATTTCACGTGCATAATTGCTTGTGGTTTAAAGCATGCTGCCCATTACACAGAATGCAGCCATATGCGAAAGCTTCCCTGGCACAAGCCACTGTCAACTATATCGAAGACATTGCAGTAATCCACAATTCAAACTTCTTGAGTAACATCATACAATAAAGAATATGTACTATGTTTTTGAAGTACACACAATGCACAGAATATCACTGTTGCGTTCACATCTTAAAAGCAATGTTTCAGGATCCCCATGTTTCTTGACATAATGATGTAGTAGAGTACTGATAGCGTGAAGCAGCGGGTCAGACAGGCCCTGGATATATGCGGTGGCGTTGAGGTAATGTATGACAGGCTTGTCACGCTTGGAGTAGGCCAAATCATTTTTAATAGCCAGCTGCCTGTAAAATGTCCCGCATGTAACAATCGCCACAGTACGTACAGTCTACCTTGCGTACATTGTATTAACTTCACGAGACCACACGCAATAAACTTCAATGTCTTGCGCGCAGCCGTCAAGTGCGCCAAGCTTTCGGATCCTCCTGGTGGAAGCACTCTGCCTCACCCATGCGGAAACGCATTCGGTAACAAGTGCGACTTCAAGTGCAACGAAGGTTATTGTCCTTATTCGTGCAACATGACTGAAGTCCTGGCCGGAAAATTACCGTGGAACAGCAAGTCGGAGATGCCACGCGTCTGCAAGGCGAATAAGGAGTGGTCTGGAAGACAGTTCTTCTGTGACAGTAAGTTGATGCTACTGCCCGACTAGTAATTACCGACAGAGTAGGACGTGCACTTCATACTTGCTCTGCTTGTGCTTCCGCGAGTAAGATTTGTATGTCGTTGCCGCCGCGTGACAGACGCTTCACTATGACTTCATCACCTGCATCAGCCTGACTACGTCCACTGCAGGGCAAAGGTCTCTCCCATGTTCCGCCATTCAACTCGGTCACGTGCTTACTGCTGCCACTTTATACCCGCAAACTTCCTAATCTCCTCTGCCCCCTAACTTTCTGTCTCCCTCTCACCCGCCTGCCTTCTCTGGAAATCCAGTCTGTTACCCCTAATGACCAGCGGTTATCCTGCTTACGCGCTACGTGTCCGGTCCATGTCCGTTTCTGCTTGTTGATTTCGACTATGATGTCTTTAACAACTGTTTGTTCCCTGACCCCCTCTGCTCTTTTCCTGTTTTTTAAGGTTACACCTATAATTTTTCTTTCCATCGCTCGCTGCGTTGTTTTTAATTTGAGCTGGACCTCTTTGTAAGCCTCCAGGTTTTTGCTCCTTAGATAAGTACCAGCAAGACGCAGCTGTTATATACCTTCCTCTTCAGAAATAGGGGTAATTTACCATTCATAATTTGAGAACGCTTGCCGAATGTGCTCCACTCCATTCTTATTCTTCTAGTTTCTTTAATTTCGTGGTTCGGCTCCATGGTTCCTCCCTGTACTAAGTAGATGTTGTACTCTTTTACAACTTCCAGTGCACTGCTACCAATCTCGAAGCGCTGTTCTCTTCCGAAATTGCTGTACATTACTTTCGTTTTCTGCAGAAAAAATTTAAGACCTACCGTTCTGCTCTCCTTGTCTCATTCAGTAATAATGAATTGCAATTCGTCTCCTGAGTTACTCAGCAATGCAAAGTCATCGGCGAAGAGCAAATTACTAAGCTACTCTTTATCAATTCTTATCCCTAGCTCTTCCAATTCTAGGTTTCTGAAAACCTCTTGTATGCACGAGGTGAATAGCATTGAGTAGATTGCATCTCCTTGTCTTACACTCTTATTTATTCAGAATCAAGATGGGAGCCGACGGATGGAAACAACGTAGTGGGATAATCAGGGTGAACAGTGGAAGTGCCTTAGACTCTCTCTCTCTCTCTCTCTATATATATATATATATATATATATATATATATATTGTCACGTGATATATATATTTCACACCATGGCAATGTGCCATGGTGTGAAAGAAGAAGAGGACGGTTGGTGTGCTCGTGCTCTAACATTCGGTTTGGCTCGACGTCCAGTGCTGCTCCTGTGAACAGACGTTGTGGTCGTTCTGTAATCACGTGACATTTTCTGGTGGAGGTGCTGGGTAGTGTTGTATGCACTGCAATCAGCAGCAAGGTCCCGACACTAGTCGCGACTTGGAAGAACCAGCTGACCTACGGCGTAGCAGGCGACAACTAGGCCTACCTCCTGAATTCGGACCATTTCCACAACTCGGCAGTACTATGGCTAGTGCGGGAACGCAAACCCAAGAAACATCAACGCTGCCTCCTCCGTGGTTCTTCAACGTCCCGCGAACTCCGAAGCCGTTCCACGGTGAGCCTTACGAGGACGTCGACGACTGGCTTGACGACTACAACCGTTGCGGCAGCGTCAACGAGTGGAACGAGCAGCGAAAGCTTCGGTATGTCTACTTTTATCTCGAGGACTCTGCGCGCACATGGTTCGAAAACCATGAAGCCACTATGACAACCTGGCCAGAGTTTTGCAACCAGTTGCGAAATACCTTCCGAAGCTCTGACCGAAAGGAGCAAGCGGAACGACTCCTCAATTCCCGAAACCAGCGTCCGAACGAGAGTGTTGCCATGTTCGTTGAGGACATGTCGCGGCTGTTCAGGCGAGCCGACTCCTCATTGACGGAAGAGAAGAAGGTGCGCCTCCTAATGCGGGGAGTGAAAGAGCAGCTGTTCGTGGGACTAGTGCGGAACCCTCCCAGCACTGTAGAGGATTTCCTGCGCGAAGCCACGACAATGAAGAGAATGCTAAGTCAGCGTTCGTACCAGTATGAGCGTCCTGGCAGTCTTTCATCAGTGTCGTCGGCCCTGCCAACACCTGATGTCACGACTGTAAAAGACCTGACGGAGCTCGTGCGCAGTATTGTGCGCGAGGAGCTGCAGAAGCTGCACGTGGTGTCTTCTCCGCCCCATGTTGCTGCTCTAACGGACGTCGTTCGCGAAGAGGTCCGGCAGCTGGTGCACCCCATGACGACTCTGCGTGCAGCCGAAGTCCAACCCATGATGGCCCCGCGTCCAGCCGAAGCTCCGCTATTAACGTACGCGGAAGCACTACGTACTCCTGCACTGGCTGTTGGCTATCCGTGCCGTCCGTCCACCCTGCAGACGGCACCGTCGTTCTACTCGGGACCACCACAGTACGGCAACCCACCCCTTACACGGAAATCCAGTGTATGGCTTGCTCCCGACAACCGGCCTCTATGTTATCACTGTGGTGAACCAGGTCACATCTACCGTGAGTTCGCCTACAGGCACATGGGTCTTCCTGGCTTTCGTCCGGATGCTCGTCGACCCAGAGATGGTGAGCGGCCCCGTGCTATCGCCGAATACTTGGCAAGCCAATGATCCTCAACCCTTCCGCGTCGCCAATCCCGCTCACCATCTCCACGGCGTTCCACGTCACCTGGCCAACAATCGACCTTTGCGGACGTCCTTGCAGGAAGATCGCCTAGATCCACAAGCCCGCGCCGGGGAAACTAAGAACAGCGACCTCTGGGGGTGAGGCCGCTGTTGATCGACCGTTACAAGACCCTCCCCCGATTTGCCTGCCGACATCCGACGACATTCTTTCACCGACGTGTGCCATCGACGACAAACGGGTCTCTGCTCGTATCTCTGTCCTTGTCGACAACCACCCGCTGACCGCTCTGGTAGATACGGGTGCCGATTATTCTGTTATAAGCGCTGACCTCGCTGCACAGCTAAGAAAGGTAACGACACCTTGGGGACATGGAACCAACCTCCGGACTGCGGGAGGTCACCTATTGACACCGCTAGGAATGTGCACTGCCCGCCTCCGAATTCGTGAGTCGACGTACATTGTTTCCTTCGTTGTATTGCACGAATGCTCCCAAAACCTGATTCTCGGGATGGACTTTCTCCGCGAGAATGGAGCCGTTATTAACCTTCGCGACCTGCTCATAACGTTATCTAACGACCATACAGCCCTACGAAAGGATGCAGTTGCGCCGACCACAACACTTCGAATTGCTGACGACACCATCGCACTGCCGCCGCGAGCCAGTATGTTGGTAACTGTGGAGAGCGACTGTGAAAACAAGAGTAGTGGCATCGCGGAAACTAACCTCTCGGTGCTCTTAGCTCGGCAGATTTGTGTCGCGCGTGCTATCGTCAAACTGAAACATCGGAGGGCTCAGCTTCTGATCACGAATTTCGGCGGCCAGTACCAACACTTGGCAAAGCGAACAGCGATCGCGACCTTTGAAGCCATTGATGACGAAGAATGTTCCACTATCGCTCCGATTGCCACTGCTGCCGAAGGTAACACTGCATTAGCCAGTACAGTTGACGTCAATTGCCAGCTATCCTGTACGCAGCAACAGCAGATACGCATGATTTTACGTACGTATAGTGATTGCTTTGCGTCCACCTCCAAAATCAAGCAGACCCCAACCGTGAAGCACCGCATTATAACGGACCCTACCGAACGGCCCGTACGACAGCACGCCTACCGCGTGTCGCAAAAAGAACAAGAGGCAATACGTTTTCAAGTGAAACAGATGCTCGACGACGACGTAATCCAACCCTCGAACAGTCCATGGGCGTCACCCGTCGTACTTGTTAAAAAGAAAAACGGCACTCTTCGATTTTGCGTCGATTACCGGAAGCTCAACAAAGTGACGAAGAGAGACGTCTACCCAGCACCTCCACCAGAAAATGTCACGTGATTACAGAAAGACCACAACGTCTGTTCACAGGAGCAGCACTGGACGTCGAGCCGAACCGAACGTTAGAGCACGAGCACACCAACCGTCCTCTTCTTCTTTCACACCATGGCACATACTCGCATTGGCATGGTTAAACCTCGTTCCATGCCTGTGGCATTATATATATATGGGAGTTAATAAATATCTCTGTTTTTGCTTTGGCGAGAAAAGGAGGGAGAGAGGTCGTAGCAGCTATTAGTGGGGGGGATGCCCCTCATAATTTCTGAGCTGTGGAAACGACGGCCCCCCCACTGCCCCCCCCCCCGGTTCCGGAGCCCCTGAATGTGGTCTATTGTTGAGTAGCCTGTTTAAATTCCTGCTTGATTCTTTGGGATTGAATTTTTAAAGTTGTCTTAACTCTGTTAACAATTATTTTTGTAAATAGCTTGTATAGGAAGAAGAGGAAGCTGATCAGCCTGTAATTCTTCAAGTCCTCCTCTTCCCTTTTCTTATGGATTAACATGATGTTGGCATTCTTCCAAGATTTTGCCCTCCCCATCAGAAGACACTTTGTCAACAGGGTGGATATTTTTTCTAACACAATCTGTCCTCCGTCTTTCAGCAGATCTGATTCTACCTGATCCTCACCAGCAGCTTTGCCTTTTTACATTCCCTCCAATGCTTTCCCGTCCTCTTCAATCATTACTGGTGGCATGTCACCAGCGTTACTGCTAGTTCTTACAATATGGTCATGGCTGCCCCGGCAATTGTACAGGTCCCTGTAAAACTCCTCTGCTACAATCCTATCTATATTGGTAATTACTTTGCCCTCATGATCCCTTAGTGCATACATCTGCTCTTTGCCTATACCGTTTCTATACCGCTAGTCATGGTGCCTATCCCACTATGACCCATCGCAGCACAAGTGGCAAGGCTTTTTCAGTGAAACGTTGCAAGTTTAAGTTAAACAAGCAAGCGAAACGATAAATACTTGCTAAAGCTTACATTCGTGTTTTGCTCATTTCTATTAGTGCCAACAGCGATGTGTCGATATATCTGTCTGGTTTGAAACGTCCATCTCATATTGATATTTTAACGCTTGCAGTAATAAAAATCACGAAAAAAAAACCTCGAAGGAACCCTTGAATAACCATAACTCCTAAATACTAAGCTAGCGAAGCCGCCAAAATTTACACGGTCATAAAAATATTCTATAGAAGGTAGTCTATTAGCTATATCTTATACCTTATCATTGCCGCTTAAAGTTTTCTCTAGAGACACATACGGGTTCATCTGAATGGGCAAGCGCAAATTGATTGCAGTTTGCGTCTTGTGTTTACTTAGGGTGAATGTACCTCTCACTGTGTCACCTTTGCTGCACATGCTTTTGAGTCGATGTACATTATTGCCAAGTTTCCGTAGGGGGCGCATATTCCGAGTCAAGCCTCTATAAGCGCTTTTGTCCTCCTTCCACCCCACTGAGAATATGAATGCATTTGTATTTTTATTTCAATAATACCGTATTGTTGCTGGAGAGAGATAAAGACAGAAAGAAAGGCAAGAAGTAGCACAAAGGCAGGAAAGTTACCCGGACATACGTCCGGTTGACTACCCTACACAGGCGGCAGATGATATCGCTTAATAAGCGATCCGTTGTTCGAGCATGCTTATCGAGATCTTCGCTAGTAGTGTACATACACAGACATTCTTGTAAGGGCACAGAATGATATTTGTGTTACAAATGCTTGAACTTGAACGAAGATTGCATGTGGTGAAGCTCTGTCTTCTGCGAAATTCCATGCGTTCACATGGGAGCGCATGCACTGCAACGAGACCCTTTGGCAGAAAGAAGCGGGACCCGGGGAGATGAGGAACGCTAGTACTCTGCCTTTCCCCCCAAACTTTGACGGACGATGGTGCTTTACAGAAAATAAGTAATGTAAATAACGTTTTCCTCGTATAGTCAAAGCCTTCGGCAAGTACTTGTGAGAAACAATTCTGGCTATGGGCTTCATCATTGCCCGCGTCTTATCGCTTGAAAAGTGCGAAAGTGCGCGCTACATAATTCAGAGGCTTCGTCTGTGGCACACAGAGGTACGCTGCCCAACGCTCAACGCTCCACCCAATGGCAACATAAACTGCTCGAGCGACACGTTCGAGTTTGGCACAACCTGCATGGTCGGGTGCTCGGTGGGCCACAATCTGATCGGCAACTCCAGCCTTACCTGTGCGACCAACGGCATGTGGATTGGCCAGCTGCCAACGTGTCGAGGTAAGTCCACGGTTACGAACTTCTGCGTGAGGCACAGTGCACAGTTTACGCACTTTGGTGTGACCAAAACTTTTTTAAAAACCTGTTTGGGTGTGACTAATCCCGCGCCTTGCTAGCGATTTTATTGTCGAAAACTCTGCGCTCTCTACCTTCCTGTCGCGAATGCCAATTTGTGAGATCACGTGCTTTGGCGCATCGATAGAGTGACTTCTAACGCACAGAAGAACATAGGGGTGAACGGAAAATGCACGCGACTCTTACTTCCAGCGTACAGAAGGAACGCATAGGCGTGTAGACGTATACACATGAGAATAGCTCAAGAGAACGTAAACGCTGTCTTTTGCGTTGTATTTATCTGCTTACTTGCGTACGCATTTTCATGACCCTACCTCATTCTATCCCGATTTCTTGTCAGCTACTCCAATATCTTGTCGATTTAAAACTTCCGACAAACATTAATCAGTATAGCAGCCAAAACGTGCGGATTTGTATCGGCTAGTAGCCTACTTTGACACAGCAACACTTTGAAAGTTAGGCCTGTGTGCGTGTGTTTCTTGTGTTCTTCAGTGCGCCGATGAAGTTGCTGCTAATACATCACGTTGATAACACGTAAGCTGTTGATTGATATGTGGGGTTTAACGACCCGAAACTACAATATTATTATGAGAGACGCCATAGTGGAGGGCTCTGGAAATTTCGACCACCTGGGGTTCTTTAACGTGCGCCCAAATCTGAGCACACGGGCCTACAACATTTCCGCCTCCGTCGGAAATGCAGCTGCCGCAGACGGGATTTGATCCTGCGACCTGCGAGTCAGCAGTCGAGTACCTTAGCCACTATACCACCACGGCGGGGCAAACGTAAGCTGTTCATCGCCTGTAAGCACTGAGCAACTAACTAACTAACTAACTAACTAACTAACTAACTAACTAACTAACTAACTAACTAACTACTAACTAACTAACTAACTAACTAACTAACTAACTAACTAACTAACTAACTAACTAACTAACTAACTAACTAACTAACTACTAACTAACTAACTAACTAACTAACTAACTAACTAACTAACTAACTAACTAACTAATTAACTAATTAACTAACTGACTAACTAACTAAATACCTAAAAATATCTCTTTGACTGCACATTTAGAAGATGATGCAGTCAACAGTGGCTACGAAACCATTGTTAGTGAGGGCAGCCAATCAATGAGCTAAATTTTGAACATTGGCTCTGCGGTCAGTGCAGAAGTTCTTCATTACACCTCCATATATGAAGCTGGATGGACGTATGGATGAAGCGCTTCATATATGAAACTTCATCGATGATCGTACACAAAATTCAATAAAAGATATGACACTCTCAAAAGATCATACGAATTTTCAACACACTGTCGGGAGGTTATGTCCATACAAAATGAAAACTTACGCCACTTGGAGGTAAATTTTTTATACCTTTACAGCAGTGTTTTAGTCAGGATTTAAAAACATTGCTGTAACCGTTCAGGGAAACCACCCATAAGTACTCTGTTTGACATTGCTTTTATCACGGTGAAAACACTGCTACAAAGCAGCAGGCAATTGTAACTGATTGCCCAAAGTATCTACATCATCGGTAAAAACATGCCGTCTCGTCGTTGCTAACTATACGTATGGATGAAAAACTTTTGTGACTTGTGTCTCTGAACGCTTGCACCCCGAAACAAGGGCAAAAAGCAACGAAGGCTCGTAGACACGTGCGTAGGAATATCTGTTACGTTCTTTGCGCAAATAATTGCTTTCTTTCTTTCGCAGTCGTTACGTGTCGGCCGCTCAAGAAGAACAAAAAGATGCAGGTGAGCCCGTCTAGGTGCCAAAACGAGACAATGCCATACGGATCGATATGCAAGTAAGTTTATGGCGTTTCTTTTTATTAAAAAAATGCCAGTCCTGCACGGAACGAAGGCTATAAGAAGCCAATCTGCGAAGGCTTCTAATTATTGAAGCTCGTGTGCTTAGACGGAAACCAGCTAGCTGTACTGCAAGCCCAGCAGGAGCTCCCATCGAATACGAAAAAATGCCCCGCCTGCGCGGAACGCGTAGCACAGTCACAGCGAAAGCTGGAAGAGCGGCCTTTCAGAGACCTTTCTAAATACTCTTTGGGTAACTGATATAAACACACTTGCTGGGTACCTACTACGCCATTAATAATCATAATTTCTGGTAGTAACGAGCATTCGCTGTGCTATTCCGCCGTCATTCTCCAAAGAAGCGTGAGATTTGCTACGCACTTGCTAGGGATTTTGTGCAATTTTCTTATGGAGGGGCTGACGATGATGAAGAATTACGCCTGAAGTTGGTATGTACCAGAATTAATAGGTGATCAAGAAGAAATTTTCTAATGGGTTTGAGCATCGGAGGGCCCACTCGTTACTCAATTCGCATTGTGTGACGCCTGGTTGTTTTATTGTTCTAAAACGCATTATTACTCATATTAACACGATTATTTTCCTGACATAAGGCGTGCCAAAGACTAGTTTTGAAACGAGACCCAAGTACCGGCATGGTTCAGTGCGTATCTTCATGGTTAGAAAGGGTAACCATGAAAGGATTTTAGGACGTGATGTGTTATAGTAGTGCTTGATGGTCGTGGTCATTTTCTTTCATGTTTGTTGTGTATTGTAACGTATGTACCTTATCCCTCCGTGTGTAAAGCTTAACCAGTAATTAAAAGAAAAAAAACAGCTTGGCTCAGTGGTAGAATAATGGGCTGGTACACAGCGGATCTGGGTTCGAGTCCTATTGTGTGCTTGTTCTTTTTATTTACGCTTTTGCCCCTATTTCTTGCGACATCGGTTAGGGACACTGGCAGCGGTGGCGGCGGACAACTACTGCGCCGCACGTGATCCATGTTGTGCTCTCATAACAGCTTTCAATCGCTTAAAGTTAACGACTATCTCCTATAGTGTTCATACTTGCAAGATGTTTCAGCGCACGAACAAAGGAAAAAGGACAGGGTAGACAGAAAGAGCGCCGACTTCCAACTTCTTCACAGAGTGGCAAGAATATATACTGCTAAAAAGGATGACAACAGAGCATGAAGGTAAAATGCAAGCCTAATCTACACTTCAGTAACAAAACAAATCGATTGCTTTATCACAGCCTGAACGTGATTACTTAGCTGGGCTTTGAAGCAATAGAGGACATGTCACACGTGTTTTGTTACTGATGTGTAGATTAGGCTTGCATTTTACCTTCATGCTCTGTTATCATCCTTTTTAGCAGTATATATCTTGCCACTCTGTGAAATGAAGTTAGTTGGAAGTCAGCGCTCTTTCTGTCTACCCTGTCCTTTTTCCTTTGTTCGCGCGCTGAAACATCTTGCAAATATGACTACGCACCAACTATCCCAAGCTTACACTCCTATAGTGTTGTCTGTAGGTTACAAGGAAATTTGTTTGAAATAATCGGCCAGACACGGGGAGAAAAGTGTTGAAAATGAGCGGGCTACTCGCTAAGAAATTCGTTCTTCGCTAATGCTCCTAGGCTACGCTGATGCACAAATCCGGAAGCTGTCTAGCACCCCCGTTTGTAAACAGCGAAAGGGTCAATATCCTGGGACAACGCCTCTTTCATTTCTATAAATGCCAGTGCAAACGCGTGCTCCTCAATGGGAGCTGTTGGTACGCATGAGTTCAGGGAGTGGTTGTGATGCGACTGCCGCATAAAAGGACAGGCTGCTTGCATCACACGTGCGTCCAAACGCTTTCCTATGAAGATGCCGGAGATGCTATAGACGTGTTTCGCGCTTCAATATTATGCGTCTAGCATATTAAATGTGAAGCATTTCTCAGCAAACTTCGGCGACTTTGAGCGTATCTATCTATCTATCTATCTATCTATCTATCTATCTATCTATCTATCTATCTATCTATCTATCTATCTATCTATCTATCTATCTATCTATCTATCTATCTATCTATCTATCTATCTAGCTATCTATCTATCTATCTATCTATCTATCTATCTATCTATCTATCTATCTATCTATCTATCTATCTATCTATCTATCTATCTATCTATCTATCTATCTATCTATCTATCTATCTATCTATCTATCTATCTATCTATCTATCTATCTATCTATCTATCTATCTATCTATCTATCTATCTATCTTATCTATCTATCTATCTTATCTATCTATCTATCTATCTATCTATCTATCTATCTATCTATCTATCTATCTATCTATCTATCTATCTATCTATCTATCTATCTATCTATCTATCTATCTATCTATCTATCTATCTATCTATCTATCTATCTATCTATCTATCTATCTATCTATCTATCTATCTATCTATCTATCTAGCCGCCTGCCCCGCCGCGGTGGTCTAGTGGCTAAGGTACTCGGCTACTGACCCGCAGGGCGCGGGTTCGAATCCTGGCTGCGGCGGCTGCATTTCCGATGGAGGCGGAAATGTTGTAGGCCCGTGTACTCAGATTTGGGTGCACGTTAAAGAACCCCAGGTGGTCTAAATTTCCGGAGCCCTCCACTACGGCGTCTCTCATAATCATATAGTGGTTTTGGGACGTTAAACCCCACATATCAATCGATCTAGCCGCCTAGAACTTTTAGCTCTCCTGGTCGTCTCAATAATGGTATCGATACCAAAACTGGTATGGCATAACATGGCTGTATCAAGAGCATAATTGACTAGTCATGACATGAAAATCATGACAAGCACGTTATGAATGTCATGATTTAGATATTATGGTCTTGCTGGTCTTGCGGTGGTTTCGTTCACATGACAATTTGCAAAGCTGGTATGGTATGACATGACTGCATGGCGAACATAAGTGACAGACCCTAAAGTGTAAATCACGACGTGCATGTCATGGTGTTCATGTTATGACTAGTTAAGACTGCACGCCACGCTAATGGTGTGCTAACGGGCACTTCGCTAGCTTCACATATACCGAATTAGGTATAACAGGACGTGAATGGATGACGAAAACACATGACTGGTGCAAACATGATAATCAAGAAATGCGCGTCATGTAAGAACATGACTACATGCCATGCTCCTGATGTGCTAGCAGCAGTTTCGCTATAGGTTCAAATATACAAAATTTGGTGTTACGTGACGTCAATAAAGGATAAATGTATAAGATTGGTGCAAGCATGATAATCATGACATCAGTTTGATGCAAGAAGATGACAACATACCACGCTCATAATGCGCTGGTGGCTGTTTCGCTTGCTTAACAAATACCGAATTCGGTATTACATGACGTGAATGGACAACTAAAGTAAATGACAAGCTCAACATGATAATCATGACATGCGTGTAAAGTAAAACATGAGTACATGCAATGCACATATCACTCTCACAGCCGTTTCGTCAGCTGCAATAATACCAAATTTGGTACCACGTGACGTGAATAGACAATGAAAGTAAATGACACGCCTGAACATGATAATCATGATATGTGTGTCATGTGACACACGATTACATGTTACGCTAATAGCGTGCTTGCAGCCATTTCACTAGCTCTACATATAGCGAAGTTGGTATTAGGTGTCATGAATAGACGACGGAGGTAAGCGACAAGTCTAACGATGATAATCATGATATGCGTGTCATGTAAAACATGACATGCTACGCTAATAGCGTGCTCGTGGCCATTTCGCTACTCCACGTATACGAAAATCGGTATCGCAATGACTTGAATAGACGACGAAGGTAAATGACACGTCCTAAAATGGTAATCATGGTATGGAAGTCATGTGTGGCATAATTTACGTGCGCATCGTAACGTTGTGCTGATTTTGAAATGACATATCAACCTTCCTCAACCGTGATTCGCATATCATCGATTTCTACAGTACATGGGATCTGCCAGTTTTTTTATTCTTTCGTAGTCCTTCTTTGTGGTTCGAAGCCATGCCGCCACCTCACAGTGTTCCTGAAGTAAGCGCATGCTGCAGCGTCACTGTGACGCTTCCCCTTGGTTGCCAGCATAGCGCCACGAACGGAGACGTGCTATTTTAAAACGCCGTATCTGCTCAAGACGCACATACACTAGAGCGACATGACACCGACTTTAGCCTGCCGACTGTCACTGGGGGCGTATTTTGTCTTGTCGTCGTCCTATTCACACTACAACGACGCCAAACTTCAATTTGGCTCCATACCAAGTTGAGGAAGCGACCCTAAGAGCACTAAAACGTAGGCGGTTATGGGTAGATATACACGGCGACAACTTCTCTTGACAGCAGTGTGGAAGCTACACAACCGAAGTACATGCTTGCTACCGCGCCAAATAATAATAGTTAAGCCGACTGATAATTTCCTAATCGCCTTGCTGAAGTAAATGCTCATTTATTTATTGTGAGACTCGAACAGTTGCAAAAAGTCGTCGGCAAAATACCAATATTGTTCACATTGAAGGAACGCCTTTCCTTTTTTCTGTTTCTTAGACAGCGCCATCTTTCCAGCATACCCGCTTTACGCGTTAACGATGCGATCGAGCGCAACCATAATCAGCCGCAAGGTTACGTATATACTGCTTGCGAAGCAGCACCGTCAACACAAATGTGCGGAAGCCCCATCTCCACATATTCTTCGCTCCAATGTGAAGAAAAGTTGTCGCTGAAAGAAACGCTTAATACAACTTTGGTTCCCTAAGACAAATGTTTCGCATTTAATAAGTTGTTGTCGTCGTAAGAACGTAACTAAAAAGAAATCGTGCAGGTACGCACCACAGTAGTGCAAACATAGTTTCCTAAACATATACTAGAGAGAATTCTGGCGCAAGTGACTATGGGAGCTGCAACGCACGGCGATTCAGCGAGCGGGAATGATGGGTAGTACACGAATTTGTCTAATCTTCGTACTTCTAGCTCCGTCTGTGCTCTCTGTTGAGGCACTGGTGCTCCATCCCAAGTTTTTATTTCACATACATATCACTTTTAAACCATTTTATGTCTCCATAGCACACATCATTTGTCATTGCCATAATCTTACTATATATATATATATTTTTACGCACCTACAGCGACTGTTTTTTAGGCCCATTTACAGCCACATCATATCTGTTTTATCTACACTGCACATCGTACAATTCATTATCATCGTTCTGGCGCTCTTTGGCCACATCTGGCCCTTGCGCCAATAAACTCCACTAATCATCATCCGTCTGTGCTCGTGTGACTTGAACTGTTTTCTCACGAAACAAAAATCAGCTAATGTTCAGCGGTTGCGCTTCACCACCTTTTTATTTTAGACTTACCAATTCACACCGGATCATGAAGTTAAAAAGGGTTCGTTCATTCTTTAAACCAAAACCGAAACACAGCAATAAACTAAGCCACAAGTGTGATTCGCCGCCCGCAAGTACGAAGACCAGGCAAGTCCGTGTTCTACCCATCATTCCCATGGTCGCTGAACGATCGCAGCGCCTGAGTCCCCTCTAGTTAATTTTAGAAAACTCTGTGGGTGGGAAGACTGGAAACTGTGAAAGTGACGGCATTCTCCTTCTCCTCCTTCCATTTCTCACCCACTTACTATATGCTCTGATATGCCCTCTCCTTCCTACCTTTCCCCTCTTATGTATCCACCACTTCCCTTTGCGACATACTTGCTGGTGAGCACTCCTTTAGGCCATTTAGAAAATATGAAAATTCATTGCAGCCGAGCTTTTAGAACGACCACATCTCACGGTCCTCCGAGAGGGCCTTTCTGCACCTGTAGTTGCAAGATTTAGCCTACGCGTCGAAAGTCCGTTTTTAGGTTCTGAGTTATTGCAAGCGTAACAGCTATGCAGCCTGCTCAAAGGGCTCATTTTACTATATGTAGAATTTCAACCAATGTAAACTGTGTACGTATATTGCGGCACGGTACTCCGTTCTAGAAATAATGTATTTAGCTTACATTGTTACTTTTTTGCAGGTACACGTGTAAAAGAGGCTGGCGACTAGTTGACCCAATAACAAAAACTGCAGTAGATGGTTTCAGAAAGTGTTTGAAGAACGGCAAGTGGCAAGGTGCAAACCAGAAGATAACATGCCGAGGTACGTGTTTACTGTGTGGTAAGCTAACTGTCTATCTTACCGACTGCCATTGAGCTACGGAATGCTATACCCGAATATATAGTTAATCAATAGGATAGCATGAATTTCGCCACGCCTTTTCGCGTTTCTTAAACTTATAATTTGTCCCCGCACTCTGTTATTTCAAGTAGCACACCTTTGCGACAGCATTCTTAGCACGTTTTTCTTCCCATTTCAGTGACATTATATTTTTCTTTTGGAATTTTAAATGTTTATTCTATTTTTCAAACCTTTCTTTCTTTGTCTGCTTGATTGTGTATATAATTTTGTATTATAATGAAATGCTGTTATTGATACTTTTGTCCTCCCCCCCCCCCCTTATGTAATACGCTGAAAAGTGCCTTAAATGTTAAACAAATGGTGGTGACGATGATCATTCCCACGGTGGCTGAATGATCGCTGTGTTAAAATTCTCTCTATAAATATTGCAGGAAACTGTATGGCCACAAGCACTCGCATGAATCGATGGTAGAATAGATGACTGCCACGCAGAATAGTTCAATTCCGGCTCTAACCACGATTTTCTATCTTTTATTCCTTCTCATTTTTTCCTCACTTATAATGCTGCCGATACCACCGTCGCATTATTGCGACACAAGCCTTATACCGCGAACGCGTAATGATTTCCGAAAGTTTGTCATCACCACTCCTGATTTAATACAAACGGTACATCTCTTGTGCCTCATACCCAAATTTCGTGGGCCGTGGCATGTGCGTATGTGCCACACGTGACTGAAGGAAAGGATTTCATGACATACACGGCTAGTATATCAAGCTATTCATGTAATAAGCTCTTCATCGTTTTCTTCACACATTATTGCCCTACCAAGCTAATTTCGATGCGTGTCAAGTTAAAGGGATGACCACTAGAATGCCCATAGTTTTAGGTAATTGATGGGGTACAACGTCCGAAAAACAACCATATGATTGTGAGAGACGCCATAGTGGAAGGCTCCGGTGATTTCGATCATCTGGGTTTCTTTATTGTGCACCTAAATAAAGTACGCGGGCTTCAAACAATCCAGCTTTCATCGAATATGCAGCTGTCGCGCACAAAAGCCCCATGATTTACCTAGGCGGATAGTTATATAAATAAATAGATAGATGTATATAAATAAATAAATAAATAAATAAATAAATAAATAGTCAAATTGCTTTTGCCTGACTGAGAAGGGGTTCGCTTTTATAATAATTGTTTGGATTTAAGGCCTCGAAACAAGATATAACTACGAAGGACGAATCAGTGGAGGGCTCCGGAAAATTTGAGCACCTTGGCACTTTTAACGTGGACATAACCCCTGTATTTAGAAACGCTCTTTGACTTGCACTTGACTTGCCACTGCCTTCGATGCAGCATAAACGCATCTCCAAAGCGCTGTCTTTAGGGGGTGCCAAGGCAAGACAAACACCTTCCAAACGTACTGCCTTGATGTGGTCGTAAGTCAAGTTCAAGTCAAGAAGCTTATCGAAATACGGATGTATATCAACGTAGGTGGGCCTTGAGCATTTTCACCTCCATGAGAAATTTGGCCAACGGGACCGGAATTACATTCCGCGACTTTGAGGTCGGCAGTCGAGTCGCCACCGTGGCTGGTAGATAATCAGAGAGAGAGAGAGGGAAATGACAAATAGACAGAGAGAGAGAAAGAGAAGAAATAATAGAAAGGTAGAATGACAAAGAGAAAAATGCTTAGTGAAAGAAATAAACAAACGACAATAGTATAGTATAGTAAGGAAGGGAAAGGGAGAGTTGAAAGAGTAAAAGCCCGGGCAAGCTAGGTCCCGTTAGGTGCCCTTCGTAACACAGTGCAAGCTGCGCAATTTTTTTTTCTGAATTACGGCACTTTTAAACATTTTACATGTCTGTACACTCGGCCAGCTTCAAATGACCAGCAAATAACCAGCAAGTGCTACATACACACTACAGATCTAAAGCCAGTGTAAAACAAACGAACAAACAGAGAAAAAGAAAACGACGGGACAAGCAGGCCTGAGTATTCGCGTTCAGATAGCATGCAGTAAAAATTTTTTATAGGTATCACCAGAATGTGATTGATATGGCTGAGACGGTTTACGAAAAATTGTCATTCTAAAAGAATCCCAGGCCCGACTTGGCACGAAGTCAGCGACGTTCTCTTTAAATTCCTTCGTGATTTGTTTCAGACGCGGAACCACCCGAGATCGTGAACTGCCCTGGAGACATACAAGTGAACAACGCACCTCACAGTCCATTCTCGGATCCTGTGACGTGGGAAGAACCCACCGGCCTGGACAATTCTAGAATCGTTAGCGTGAAGCTAATATCCCCAGGTTACGCTATGAAATTACCGTGGGAAGCTCCTATAGGGGAGCACGTTATCCAATACGTGGCCGTGGACGGCGAAAAACTGGAATCGAAACCTTGCACCTTCAGGGTGACTGTACGAGGTAAGGAGAGGCGTGGCATTTTATACTTCTGCATCTAGGAATGTGCATGGATCTATGCAGCTGTATCGGGCGTGTTTTCCTGTTGATCTGTTGAAACGAGTAAAATCATTTTGTCATCCATATCATACTGCGTCAGCATTTTGCTAGAAAAGCCAGCTTTTGATTTTAGTATTTTCATTTAATGACAAATTGACAAATAATGATATTGAAGTATCTGCAAGAAAACGCACGGGTGACTGCAGGGTTGCCAGGTTTAGGTGCTTTGTGTTAGTGTGGCTACTTCTTTTAGGTTGGTGGTGACAAAAATTGGTTGGCCTATTAGGCTACTTTGTGGCTACTTTATGGCACCCTCGTTCGGAACCACATGATAAATATCTGGTCACATGGCAACCGTTTGTGTTAAAAGAGTGCGATGCCTGAATATGACGAAAAATACGTGTTTGAAGCTCCCAAAATTGATTTTGACACCAGTATATTGCAAAATAAAAAAGGCATTTGAATACGTGGTTGGGTATCAGGTAAAGTTGTTGCATGGGGCCTCATTTCGCAGGTGACCTGTCACTGCCTACGCGACTTTAAATCACAAAATGAAAGTGATCAGGATAACTTAAAGTGCTCTGCATGCACGGCACTCTACACTCATTGACCTTCTCGAGTGAATATCTGAATTGCCTGCGTCATTTTTTAGGCAAACAAACGAACTGCGACTAAAAAATATTACCTGCGCGGACTTCGTCATCACACACAAAAAAAGATTACTAACATAAATGCTAGCACAAGCAATTAATGAAAACATGAGCCCTGGGTTCATATTTGCATATACTAAAGAATTCATTTTTTGAAACTCTTAGAAATGTTCTTACCAACCGGTCTCGATGCAAATTTTACTTTCAGCAAAATCTGGCCAGCCGATTGCAAGCAACAATTGACAGCGACGTCCCGATTGGCCCCGTCACAGAAACGCATTCTTATGCCTAAACTGATTGTTAGTACATTAATCCGGACAATGATAATCCTGCCACTATTGTTAGTAAATGTGGGGTGTCACTGCAAAACAGCACCCGGAGGAAACCACTGTGTTTCGTTCGCAGTGTCTACTGCCTATAACAAAGCAGCCTGGTGGTGCCAATCCTTGCCAATCCGTCCGCTGAACTGGGGCTAACATCAATTTCCTCTGTAATGAGCATATAAGTCGAGTTTAAGCCATGGTCCTCAAAATATGGCGGAACGTTTAGGCTGACAGCGCTCCAAGCATGATCTCGAAGTCCATGTTCACACACCTTGATAAGACAGGTTTGCGCAAGGCTTACCTTACGAGCGCGACCGGGACGAGTCGCAACGCTCCTCTGCCACCGTAGCGTACAAAGACGCCACGAACGGGCTTGTGGACTCTCCGAAACTGCACAAAAAAGGCCCACGAGACAAATCGTCAACAAACACGACTTTTTTAACCCAAGATGCAGCACTGTGGTACAATCAAGGGTGTGCATGTGGTAGAGGGTAACTCTGCAAGACCTATCGAGCACACTTGTTTGCTGCACTAAAATACCACAAATGGGGTTAGTATACACAAATGAGAAGTCGCCTGCAAAGGCAGCACGCTAGTCACTCAACTCCCTCATCGTAGGCGCGCTAGAATAGCTTGCGGTGAGCAAATTAATGGTTGACAGAAGTGAGCTCGTATATGGAGAGGGGGCTTTTACTGACGGCCAATGGGGACCAGCGTAGGCAAGTGACATGTGCTAGCATGCCTTGTAGCAAGCGGCGAGATGATGTGATGCATGGCTTGCGCTAGACAAAAAAGACTGGCGTCGTAGCTCATGATGCCGAATGACGGCTGTTCTTGGCGCCCGAGCCGCGCAAGGTCGGCACACACGCTGGGGAACGAGGCGTCAGAGGGAAGGGCGCTTTCGGTTCACACAACCTATATTCAGGCTTCTTTGGACCTCGCCAATAGTATTTCTTTTCCGCTGTTGCAGATGTCGAGCCACCAAGAATAATGAGCTGTCCCGACGATATCATCCTCTCCTCAGCGGTCAAAAAAGTTAATATCACGTGGGAAAAACCTACTTTCACGGCAAGTATTACCTCCAGAGATTTGTGATATTTTTTCACAGAAAAGTGTTTTATGCCGGGGTCCACCTCGGCTCCCCTGACGTATTTCCGTCACAGAAAGGACGTTGTAAAATGTGAACCAAGAGATCGCAAAAACAAAAAAAAAACAATGGAATACACTTGTCCAGAGATTTGTGATATTTTTTTCACAGAAAAGTTTTTTATGCCGGGTTCCACCTCGGCTCCCCTGACGTATTTACGTCACAGAAACGACGTTGTAATATGTGAACCAAGAGATTGCAAAAAAACAAGAACAATGGTATAGAATTGTCCTGTTGCGGGGCGTCGAACCAGCGACCTATCAGTCCGCAGCACGCCGCACTAGCCACTAGGCCACGAAGCACTACATTTTCGAGGATGCTAATGACAAACTATTAATATTTATACACACCATATACCGTTTGGTGGTCTTCAGAGCTCCGTATACGGAGCTCTATAGCTTCAGCGCTTTTTTTGTTACGAATAGCGAGATCCCACGCTGGTTTCGCACTGGAAGCGCACTCAAGGTCGTCGCCTTTAGCATTTCGATCTTTTAAACCTCCTTGGTTTCGATAAGCGCCACCTCCAGGGAGCGTTGTCTCTCCGGAGCGTGCTCACCAGAGTCGTGATTTGTGGGAGCCCGAAGGTCACTTCGCTTACTGCTATGGCCGCGTTTACAAAAGGAGCACGCTTCTCACGCACAAAGTAAGTATTGTGACTGTCCGCGCTTGTCCTATGTATACTTGTGCGTTCGTTTCATGCGTCTCTCTTTCTGGCTGAACAGCGTGCTTCAAGTGCTCATTTCGTGCGTGCTTTCTGCTTAAGGTTCGCGCTGCAATTTTCAAGCTGGTTGTCGTTCTTCGCGTGAATTGCAATTTGTAGCTTTATCGTTCATTCACATGCCCTTGTGGCGAAACAATTCACAATAAATGCTCAACTAACTTCAACTAACTTTGTGAAGACATGCTTCACTGTAATACCCATTCCAGAAAAGAGAGAGCAGCCCAGTTTTATTGCCTATTATCTTGCTTAAGTGCGTTCATACACAATCTATACAATTTATTTCATCTTGATGGTGAAAACAGCGTGAAAAAAAGCAGTGTACCGCCTGCTTGAGCAATCCGGTTGTCTTCCCCATGTACGAATGCTGCAACGTCAACAAGTTGTACATGAACAGTTGAAATGTGAAAAGCTACAAGCCTCGGAACGAGCCGTACTTCGGGTGTTGTGGCACGGCCGCATGTTGTGAGTACTGGTTCCCGCGAAAACCAGCGCCCACTGAATAGACTTATGACTCTATAATCAAAAAAGTAAGTTAAGCACTATGCATCTAAAGAATCGTTGTTAATTAAAGTCGAATATACAGAGCTTTTTTTGCAATAGCAGTAGTAAGTCACCCTTATCAGCATAGTATTACCCGAAGTCGAACTGAACATCCCCATCTAGAAAAAAGATGTGCTTGATCGTCGGGCGTTACAGATGCATTTCTTTCTCCTTTACTGATAATTAGGATAACGGAGGAAATGTGACAATCACCTTCGACAGGGCACCTGGTCGTTTCACCTGGAGATCATCGAGTACCGTGAACTATACTGCGCGTGATGCGGCTGGAAACACAGCGTCTTGCACATTCAAGGTCATCGTGAAACGTAAGTGAGAAATATGTGCACACATTCTACACCGCCAGCCGCTTGCCCCAATTAGCGAAGGCTCTTACTCGCAACGCATAGCCGCTCGCTCGCACGACACCAGATAAAACGTGTTCACTGAATACTTAGGGCAAAAGAACGTTCCTTTCTTCCGTAAGGAAGCCTTCATTTTAGTGAGGCCTCCTTGTGTCAATCTGAAAGCTTCCTCACTCAGGACCTCTCGGTGAAGGCATCCTTGGCGTTTCCTTAGCTTAAAGGGACTCTAATGTCAAATAACAATTTGCATCATAGTGAAAGCTCAATGTATGACAACGTCTAAAGCGGCGATATTTCCAAGTTAAGTGTCCTACTCAACGACAAATTAAGGTAAATGCACAAGAATACATGCGCCACAGCAGGAGATCCTCAAAAATTCCCGATGATGTCAGACGAACCGCCTACAATTATTCACTAGTAATCGATCTAGCTGCACTAATTAAATATCTTCCTTGCATCAAGAGACGTAATAAAAGGCTGCTTGTTAATTTCTGTTTAATTCATGGAAAAAAGAACCGCTGAAAGTTACTATGGTGAATGGCGTGAGTGGTTTGAAAATTCATCTTTCGGAATTCAAATTTGAGAATCTAGATGTGCCATTCATTCGACTTCTCAGTGTGCATAGGTCATCTTGACCAAATTTGAATGGCGTCGGTCGCATCGCATGGAATTTATTTTATTTCGACGGAAATCAGCGTATGAAAGCTTAATGAAAAATGGAGTGCCAGACAAGTGATATTTATGTTTATCGTTTTTGTCGTGATTTGTCCACAGTGTGGTGTGGTGAGCATGACATTCTAAGCTGTTTGAGGCGAGCGTATTCGTATATTCCTCAATAGAACGCTGTTGAATCCACGGAGCACTTCATACAATCCCGCGACTAGCGACAGGCTTTCTGGTGACAATCAGTCTGTAAACGGGCTGGTCATCCGCCCAATTAATCCACTGCTCCTACGATTGATATCACGCTGTCTCCTAACCAATGCGCTCTATCGAGAAAGAAGAGCTTCGTTTACACAATAGGGCAAGACCACTACATTTGAGGCACCACTGACGAATCATAGAGCCTCATGTAACCATTGAGATAGTCTGATTGGTCGGTTCTCTGCCGTTCACGCTTCCAAAAGAACAGCAAAGCTTCCTCTATATTGTTTTTCCTGGAGGTGCGCTCAGTCCTGATAATATTAGACAGCTTTTTTTTTACTGTGGATTGCAGCATGACAAAGCTCGAGCGTATTTCTGTGAAAGACCTGACCAGACGCAATGCTGACGTCCCGGCTGACGCTGGGTGAACCGAAAGGCTTGGAAAGTACAAGATATTGTTTCTTGTAATTTGTGGCACGCCGGTGGTTCGTAGCAGGTGCATGGCTTGTTGCACTGCCATATTTGGCACTGTTGGGCGTAACGGCATTTTGAACTAGGTGTGCGTGTTTACTTGAAATATATTTTTCGAATGATCGTAGGTGGTTTGGGGTCCTTTGGGGATCACCGGTAACAACTTCGAGTTTCCTCTCAGTGCGTGAACAAATCAATATTTTTCGACGCACCTTTGCAGTCTAGAAAAGCTGCATTATGGAGCAGAGTGAAGTTCCGGAAATACATTGTTTTACAACCAAGTTTTGAGAGGAGTTTCGAGGTCTTTTTTTCCTCAGCAAACGCTTGCTTTCAGCGGCATGCTGAATGACTGTTATAAAGACAACCTGCGTTGGTTTTCCGAAATTTCTCCAATAACTGTAATCATTGCTCATTATATAATAACTGTTTATAGGACTTATTTTTTAGGACTACGCAGTTTGGTCTATCAAAGATGAGGTAATATTTTTAGGATTAGGTTTGCGATTGATTCTTTAACCGTGGTAATCTATATTGATGCGCGTAGTAATGTCATCTTCACGCACCGTTCTAAAATGTCTGGGATTTTCAAAGATATCTATTTACCTAACTCTTCTGTGAGGGGCTAAAGAACCCGGTGCCGCAGCAGACAGCATGCACTCTCAATATAATTATTAAGTTTGCATTCCTGCGATAATGTAAGACCCCCATAGAGAATATTAATAAAAATCAGCCAGCTGTAAGACTGAGATGTTATAAACATAGACACCTCGTTCTAATAAAAGAAGTCTATACTGTGGTAGAAACCTCATACGCTGCACCCACCCGCTCCTTGTAATGACAGAATGCAGCAATTTCAATGGACTTATCGCTGCGTGTGCCTCCATTGTGACTACAGAACTGGCCAACAATAGAATGTGAGCACCACAAGGCACGAACGGAGTTTTCCAGAGACCATCGGCGGACTGTTTGTGTCGTTGCAGTGTAAATATGACGACGACAAGACAAAAGAAACTCCCAAAGACAGTCGGCAGACCAAAATCGGTGTCATGTCTCTTGCTGCAACTCCGGGTTCCACGTGTGTCATTCTAATAGTGGGCCCCCGTCCTAAGACCCATCGTCGAACAAGTCAGATGAGGCGCTCGTAAGAACGACCACAATTTATTTACATGATTATAAACTGAGAATTCGAAAGGAGGTGATCAAGTGATCAAGAAGTCTGAAGAACTGAACAAGAGAACTCAAAATATACAAAAGGTCTCCCGCTTATATAGCGCCGCGTTGCCAACCCTGGGCGTATTGTTCACGGCTTCAGACAATACGGCGCTCGATGGTCTAGTTGCTCCACCCATGAAGGTGAGGAAAGACACCACACAATGCACGTGGATATGGCACAGTCTACACGATGCCCAATTATGGTCACGAACACACTGCACCAACGTTTTGCACACGTCACCAAGATCTCGCGCACGTCCGATGATCTAGACGACCTGGTCTCCAAGAACTCTTCTGGCATTTGGGTGACGTTCGAAAAACCTGCTCCTGGTACACGTGCCAAACTTGCCTGACTGCGTTCGGGTAGGACAATATAGTAGCCTGACAGCTTATCATCAAAACATGCCCTCCATTAAGCCAATCCCATGGAGAGAGGGGAAAGGAAGAGTGGTCGACTAATCCCTCGTCTTCGAGGCACTGAGGCGTGCTCCCGCAAGGGCTTCAGAAGATAGTGCCTTTTTCCTTTCCTTCAACCACACATTCAATCCCTCGGGTGCGGCTTAGCTGCGAATTTACGGGACTTCGCTTCTCTTAGCAAGGTGCAGCCACAACCGGTTTGGGTTTTACCTTTCAGCCCAAACTGCAAATACCGTGCTGGTTCTGGTCTCTCCAGATCCACGGTGACCTCGAAAGTGGTCCAGCTACCTCCTTGTTTGCCTCCAAAGCCTTGCATATAGAGTCGAGTTCACAATGGCCTTTCGTCGCTGTGAGTTTTTTTTTGTTGCGTGAACTGGTCCTGGAACCCCTTGTTGACATTTTGATGACAGGAAATCAACCCGACTTGACGGCACATCCTTGCTTGGAATGCGTCGAAATATATACGACTCGTTCAAAAAGGCCCATAAGCTTCAATTATGATGACGGTCATAACACTCTCTAGTGTAAACGCGCCTTAAAAGGACACGGCCGCTCCAAGTACACTTTTGGCACCGTTGTTTCGTGTTAAGAGCAAAGCCTGTAAAAGCTCCTGCCTGCTGGGGGTGGGGGGGGGGGGGGTGGACACAAGGCGCGCGCTGATCGTTGCCGTGATAGCGCGGCAACCATGAGCGTGCGTCCCCCTCAATTGTTTGCTCACGAGGTAAGCGCGCGCGCAGAACACCATGGCCGGGAAAGCGATGTTCACTCCGCAAAAAAAAAGGGGGGGGGGGGCGTATTTGCATTTAATCTGCAAATGTCTTTTAAAGACGATAGTCTTTCGTGTGGAGAGAGTGAACAATTTGTTTGATGTTCTGCGCAAGAAAATTGGTGAATGGTATCGGGGAGGCGCTGCGTAGAGTGCCTCGAGCGTGCAGCGGAGGTGAAAGAGTGCATCAAGTCACGTCACACGTTACAGTTACTGTATATGCTACCTTTAAGTAGCATATACAGTATATGCTACCTAAAGGTAGCATTACTGTAACTCTACAAAGAGCTCTACTGTTGTTCGTCGGTATATTACTGCATTACTGTATATGCTACCTAAAGGTAGCATATACAGTAACTCTATCACACGTGAGACATGAGCGCCATCTGGCAGTTCTCTTAGAAAACAAAGTGCGTGGCTCTAAGACGGGTGTGTGCGCCCATCTCAGAGGTGATAAGGTGTAGAAGGCAAGGCTACGGGTAGGTGCCACCACCGTCTCGTCTTAGCAAATCGTTGGAAGCACTCGCCTTTCCGTGCAAGCCTTGCATAGTCAGCGCAGCGTGATAAGCGCTACAATCCTTAAAATTACTTATGTATGCCTTTTCTTCTAAAAGACGAACATGCAGAATATATACGTGTTGTTATGGTGCCCCAGACATGCGCAATAATTGCTTTTCAATTGAAAATTGCACAAGTATGAACGCTCAACCTTGAGCAACAGTGGTGAGCGCTGCGTATGAGGTCGACCGTTTCAAATACCCGATGCCGTTCAAAGTGGACAAACAGACAAATGTACAGACAGACGACCCAAACTTTTGCATCGAAGGTCTCCAAGAAAGACTATCGTCTTTAAAAAAGGAGGCTAGCACCCCCCCCCCCCCCTATGATTGATTGATTGATATGTGGGGTTTAACGTCCCAAAACCACTTCATGATTATGAGAGACGCCGTAGTGGAGGGCTCCGGAAATTTCGACCACCTGGGGTTCTTTAACGTGCACCCAAATCTGAGCACACAGGCCTACAACATTTCCGCCTCCATCGGAAATGCAGCCCCCGCAGCCGGGATTCGAACCCGCGCCATGCGGGTCAGCAGCCGAGTACCTTAGTCACTAGACCACCGCGGCGGCCCCCCCTATATATATATATATATATATATATATATATATATATATATATATATATATATATATATATATATATATATGTTCTTACGTTACATGATGTTCTTACGTTACAGGATTCCCCCTCCCCCCGAAAGAAGGCACGAATTACTAAAAAGAAAAAGTAAACGAGGCAAGGTTGAGAAGTCACAAATGTCAAAATGCACAATTGGTTTCATGTTCTAGTGGTGTTCCGTAAATTCGCAAATCTTCAGAAAAGAGTGCGGCAGTCCGGTGAATGGGGGAGTTCTGGTGGGCGAGGTTGGCTGTGGCGTTCTGGAGAAGGTAACCGCGTCTTGCAAAACTGCACTGACCATGACATGACTTGAGCAGCTGCGAGGAACAAACACAGTTGGAAGTCCTTGGAGCACTTGAAGGTTGAATGTCGTAGGCGCCGAATTCTCTGTCGTACGCGCTGTATTCTGTGTCGCGGCTGAGACAGAATCAGTGCTTGCAGCCTGCGTGTACAAGAAGTGAAGTGTAAAGAATTATCTCTGTGTTCGTGCGTTGTACAATTTATAACGTTTAGTCTCTTTCGTAGTTTTCTGTGGCGTTGGCTCCGTTGTCGTAAACTAATGGGATGGTGTCTGAATGTTTGCGTGGCAGTACTGGTGACTTCTTGTCTGGTTCGGTGTTTCCTGAGGTTTCGGAGCTGTAATCTTAGGCGCAGTCTTGTATTTTGTGCCAAATGCGTTTCTGGCGCCGATTCCTTATGCGAAGTTGCCTCGCTTCTTGAATTCGTTTTAAGAGGCTTACTTTGCATCTTCGTCCTTGTCGGTGTATCTGTTGGAGTGTCTGCGATTCTTGGACTTGCTTTTGCTGGCGTTGCTGATGTTGCTGTGGAACGCATTGCGGTGAGATCCCTTCTTGAACATCGCGCTGGTTTTCTTGACAATTTGATGTGGTGCCCAGTCGGCAGCTGGTAGTCTGTGGGCTGTTGTCATGCAGTTCGGGCAATGAAGATAATGCTTCAGAGTTCGTAAAAAGTTCTTCACAAGCTTCTTCTACCCTGTTCACTACGAGAGGCTCTTGCGCATTGCAGCGTGTGACGTTCGATGCGTCTGAGCCTTCGGTGTTTCTTCGACTGTCGAGTGTGTATGCACTGGACGGCGATGCATGAACCCGTGCGGAAGGAGCATGGCTCGACAGGGTATTTTCCCGGTGCGTCAGCTCGTCTATCGTGAACACGGCGTCATTATGAGGCAAGGGGTGAGTGTCAGGAGCACTTGAAGAACCACGTGACTAAAACCCAGGTGGTGAATCACGTATGCGAGACGAAGAGTGAAGGGGATCAGGTGGTTGAGCCAGATCTCGTGTTATATGCTGAAGCGACGACTTCGGAAATGCCGACTTTCGCGCAGAAGGGAGGCGCGCTTGACGGTTGGGTTTTTCCCAATATACGCATGGCCTTCTGTAAGTGAGCTCATGTGCCACTTCGTCTTGAGGCAGTTGTCGATGCGCGCTGGGTTTTCGAACAATTGACTGCTTAGGAAATTGATGATAGTGTGCGGTTGTCTCTAGATGGTTGGCAATGAGTAGGTCTTGGTCATAGTCGTTAAAACGGGTAATCATCTCCTCTTTGATTTTTTGCCATGACTCGTCGTTCTCGAATATGTGAATTAGGTAAAATTTAAATTTCTCACCGGTGACATAGTCGCTGAAGTTCGTAACCATCTCCCGTTCCGACCAGGATGCAGCGGCGGCGTGGAGCTCGAATAGGTTGAACCAGTCCTGTACGGGTCCGTCGTACGCTGATCCGGTGTACTTGGAGATGTCGAGGTCAGCCGATGGTTCTGTCATGGTGCTGGTCGTTGTCCTCCTAGGCGATGATTCGGTAGTCAATGTACGGTCAAGGCGTCTTCTGGGAAACTGCGTCGATGATGAGTGACTGATGAAGGGGCAGGCAGGTCTCCATCCTGTCGACTCGTGTGACGCTACGATGAATGGGAGGACGTGGCCTGGATCATACGCCATGTTTATGCTACTCTTACTTCTTCCTCATCTACCTCTACCAACTCCTAACCATCACTACCTTCTGACGGGTATATGAGAGCTATAGATATAGAGAGATAGATATGATAGAGTAGAGATATATATAGAGAGAGAGAGAGAGAGAGAGAATGAGATGAGATAGAATAGATAGACCGCAGTCGCATCGACCTCATCTACCTCTACCAACTCCGAACCATCACTACCTTCTTACGTTATATTATATATATATATCTATATATATATATATATATATATATATATATATATATATATATATATATATATATATATATATATATATATATATATATATATATATACGTGAATGACGGTGGCAGCGACGGCAAAAACCAGCCGAGACTTTCCATAGAAATGCTATCGCAATAAAAAGGCTACAACATGCTCTGGCGCTGCTCGGCATTGGCCAGTAATGCTTCTCACGGCGAACAGTGCTGGCAGCGAGTGCTGCACAGAGACATGCTCGTGGACAAACGCGGGGCTGTACAGAAGGCCCGTGTGGCGGCTGAGGGTTTGACCTCTCTGTCCCTACGTGGGAGCAGCCAGTATCAGTCTGGCACTGATCCTCGGAACCTTAATAAAGGTACTCATACCATACGGATTGGCGGTATATATAGGCAGACTTTAGCCGCAAATTAGGAAAGCTTTAATAAACCATTAGTGTTATTCATATCATAAACCTGATGGTCGCACTTTTCAGCTTTGCTGATTCATGAGTACGGAGTGCTTCAGCGGTACGAACGATGTCGAATAGAAAAAGGGAAAAGCAATGGTGGCTGCCAACAGATCCTGAAGTGATGGAAGCACGCATGCGCAAACGACGACGTGCTCGCTGATCTATGAGACGTGCGAATGCTTGGTTTCAACGTGAGCTTCTGTCTAAAGTTTGGACATACATGCCATGTCTATGACTTGTTTAACTCACACCTCTTTCGCGCTCAAAAGAGACTTAGAAACAACTTAGCATCACCCAGCTAAAGCTTAGCAACGACATTGAGACAACCAGGCTAGATTTCACACTAGACTTCAGAATCGTCCAGCTTTGCTTATTCGAACATACCACGACCAAGTTAAACCCGCACCATTTCTTTTTTCTTTTTTTTGTCACACATGTATACGTATGCGTGCTCGTATGTAGAGAAGAGTTGCGTTTCTTGACGCGAATCTGCGAAAAAATTCGCATGATAAAATAACAGTTTGCCTTATTTTCGTGCAGCCTACTCGTGTCCATATCTACGTGCTCCTCGGAATGGTTACGTGACGTGTGTTGCGGATGACCAGCACTGTAGTGTCTCCTGCGAGGATGGATACAGCTTCCCCACCAATCCAGAACCTCTGTACCGCTGCAAACAAAGGGCCAATAAGAATACCGCGGTATGGGTTACTTTGAAAGGGAAAAATGCAAAATTACCCTGGCCGGACTGTGCAGGTGGGTGTCCTTCTGATCTCTAGGCGCTGCATGAGAGTTCCACTGTTGTTCGTCTGTATCTTCTAGTTGAGCACTCCTGCTGTGATGGCGCGCCTAACGCGGCTCCGTTAGTGATGTCCTCGCACTAGTTTTTGACACGACTAACGCCCACATTATTTTTGATAAAATAGCCACAGTATGAGAAGCAACCTCTCCAGCATGAAAGTTTATAAGCCTTCTTGACGTACTGGCTCTATCAGTTGTTAAAGTACATTGGGGTCATACCCAAATAAGGAAATGAGCTCTGTCAGTTTTCCTCGTGGAGTGATCCGAAGACTTTTTCCAGAGTTCCGGTCCAGTGATATGCATTGCGCTTTTTGCCAGCGAAGCTCTTAGTCAACCTTTCGCCGTCGTCGTTAGCAGCTCGTGAAAGTGCCGGTGCAGAGCAGGCGAGAGGAGGCGACCAATGAGAGAGGTTTAGTAACATCACCATGTGCCGTCATAATGACATGTGCCATCATCTTCAAAATTTGGGGTGTCGCCATGGCTTCATCACTTGACATCATGATGATATCATGTAATGTCTGTGGTCATTAGATACCCGTCCATCTTGGGGAGGTTCATATGAAGTGAAGTGCAGAAAGCTCAATGAGTAAGAACAATGCAATCAACTAAGAACATTTACACAGACTCGGCGCAAGCTGTTTGTGCATTCCGTCACAGTGACCATTCCGGGGGGGGGGTAGCAGTGCAGTTTCACTGTTTTGCTGCGATTTATTCCAGCGGGATTCGATTTTGTTTTCATGCCGCGGCGAATTCCGCCTGCTGTCATGTAACGGCTATGTGCCGCTTACCTCGGCTGCTACTTTCTTCATTCGATAGTATGCATGTTCACAAAGAAAATCTTCGGTGCACTCGGAGAGCTCTCATGCTTCCTCGCAGTCATAACTTCCCGAGTGGACTCACGCACCAAAAGGAAGAAGAAGAGTTTGCCTTTCTGCCTGTGACTTCTTCTATCCGCGTTCTGGGGGGGGGGTGGATACAAGATACACAAAAACGGCTTCGAGCTGCATATTTTGTCGTGCGTCAGAGAGGGAAGGAGACATGATCATGTTTTATAGTCGTGCTCGGGGCTATACAAGTGTCTTGTCTACGCCACGTGCGAAGTGTGAAACTACGGGACACCAGACCACTTTGCACACAGCAATGGATATACGGTCCGCATCAGGTCCCTCTTAGACTTTGTCGAGTAAACACAGTCGCACCATTTTATGCAAAAGTGAATTGATGCCGTTGGGCTAACTAAGGAAAGAAAAAAGAACGTGAAGGCAATTTCATTCGTGTCTTTCACACTGCAGCTCATTACTTCTTGCAGAAAAGTGTTATCCGCGACTGTACAGTTTATGCGTTACTATACTTATGTTTAGCCTATTGCGTTACGTCTCCTTGAATTGATATGCATCAAAAAGTCGCATCGACACTGCGAGATAGCTGTACCGCGCATTTTTGGCGTGTTAACTTTGAAAAACGACACGTTGTGGAGGGTGCTGTCATAATTGTGTCCTTTAGTTACATTTCTCGCGAACATCACTGGTTTTGTACATTTTATTGCGATGACAATCATATGGACACTCCATACGAGTTATGTACGTCGCCATCACGTTCTGCATAAAGTTTAAGTCAGTAACATCGCCCGGGGCATCGTATGTTGTACTGGCAAAAAAAATGCACTAGCAGTGTCGAGGAAGGTGGCTGGAGGAGAGTTAGGAGAGTTGAAACGAGCCGGCCACCACCGTCACTCGAAGGATGCTTGCGATATCATCGCCCCATGACAGGCCTGCCATCGAATGCTACTAAAGCAGATAAGAAACGCTCTGCTCGTCTTTCCTCAGAGGCGAAGAAGCATGAAAGGGCGCAGGTAGGGGGGTGGTGAGGAGCTCTTTTGCTCGAGTAGTAACTGCGAACTTTGATCAAAATTGCGCACTCACAAATGCTATCTCAACAAACATGAGTGGAGAGGTCGTATACCCGTATAAGCGCCGCCGGCGCTTAGACGGGTATACGACATACCCGCTCACTTCGTGTTGAGGCCACTGACAGCAGGAACGCCACTTTGCGCCCTGGAGCGGTTGTACTTCTTTACGCCAGTGTTTCGTAGAATTACGCGCAATTGCACCCGAAAAAGGTAGCTAATAGCCTTACCTCGTATAACGTGACAATCTGTCGCCACGACAGTAATTACTTCGCTCTTACGGTGAACTATTTTTTTTCGAATAACCCAAGGGTTTCAAGAAGTTGTGCGCTCCAAATCTCGCAACCGCAGACATCTACTATGCTCAAACGCGCACGCGTAGGAATCGAATCCAGCCTTTGTCTCTTGAAAATACGCTTACGTCGACCAGCTGAAGACCCCTGTAAGACATGTCATTTTCGCGTTCTCACATTGCCTTTCTATTTTACAGCATCGACTAGGAGCACCGAGGCAAACATCACCGTCGGCGCCACATACAAGACAAGTTCCTGCCGAAGAAGTGAAGCTGAAATGAGAGCGTTGAAGGCTAAATTCTTAGCGGTATTTTTGGAAAAAATGGGGCATGTACAGAACTTGTGTGGACGCAATAGAACGTGCACCGTGGAAAATGTGTCCATCAAATGCGAGCACAAGAATGCCTCGAACAGGATAGCTGGTGCGAGCCAGCGGGTCAAGAGACAGCTTACAAAGAGGCAGGCCCAGAAGGGAGGCGAAGATGGCGAGTTCGAACTCTTCTTCTCGTTCGACCTTCCGCTGGACCCCGACTTCAATGCCACGGCACTAATCGACAGTTGCGAGGTAATACTTTCTTCTGATTTGCTATGGCTTGGGAAGCTAGCATCTGCAACTTATAGGGTCGTGGATGTCACTCAGTTAACGCTGTCGCACGCGTTGCGCTTTTAGCGCTCATACCGATGTGATGAGCATGGTGGACACAATTACCACCGTCTATTGTTATTGAAAACGAAAGCAAAGATCTTGTATCAATACGCACACGCACGCACGAATGCATGCTCTACCTTACTCTCTTTTTTGATAAATATTTTAGCATCTAGCGTAGAGCACAAGAAAAAGACCGAGTGACAACAGACTTATTAGTCTCCCAGTGCTTCTCTTGTGTTGTGTCTCAGATGCTAGAATGGAAAACCAACATGAGCAAACTTGTCATTTCAAGGAAACAGCTATAGTGTTATACAATGCTGTCTGCAATTGCTCAACTTTCAAAGTCTGAACCATACATGGACTCATAATTACGAAACGGCGCCATGAAGTACGACACTATCACGGAGGTTGTGCTTCGTGGCACCGTTTTGTAATTATGAATTCATACTAGTTTTAGTGCCAGTTATACTATGCCTCGCATGGACATGCAGTGTGGCTGGTTTTGTTTGGTTTCACGTCTCCAAGCGACTGTGTGGGACGCCGTATAGTAAAGAGGTCCAAATAATTGAGACCACTTGGTGTTCTTTACGTGCACTGACATCACACTGTACATGGCCCTCTTGTGTTTCGCCTCCATGGAAATGCAACCACCGAGGCAGAAATCGAACCCGCGACTTGCAGGTCAGCAGCCAAGCCCCATGACCACTGGGTCCCCGCGAAGGCTTCCTATTGAGACTCAAACCACCTGCTTGCAGGTGTATATGATGTCGATACATGAACCCGCGAAGCATGAAGGCATTAGAATCCTTTCAAACGTGCAGGGTATCGAACATTCGACCTACAAAATGTATTGTGGTTCGAACCCAAAACATTCCAAGCGAATTTATATCATTTAATCAATAAATCAATAGCGAAAAATACAAACTACGAACAAAGCAAACGTAAGGGGGCGGGGCAATAAGAACCAAAGCACTTGCGCATGGGTTACAAACTCAGAGGACATTATCTACATAACTTATTATTAAAATGTTACTGGAGGTCTGACTTCGAATACGCGCGTTTGGTATCTGCTTTTCAGAGCATGTGAGACACGTAATTTTGTTTTTATTTACTTATTTTAACTAGGACTGCAAGAACTCGAGCCTGGTTTCTCCGAGTGCAGCGGAGGAGACTGCATTGACGCGGGTGGTGCAACAAGCTTTGAGCGAGGCATTCAACGAAACAGTTGCCCAAACATTTCCTGACGCTGCTCTTGTGGGAACCACACACTCAATAAAGTCTGCCTGCGGTAGAGGACAGGTGCCCAACGGACTGCTGTGTGGTAAGTGTATGAGCTGCTTGCGAGCTAAACAAGAGTCTTCACAGCTTCCACAATCTTTGCTACCTGCAATAATGCTACAATTAAATCGCTCCGTTTTATTTACATGTGCAATTTGACAGCCTTCAACTCACGTATGGCAAGCTGCATATCGAGCACTGAATCCATAACGAGAGTAGGCCAATGAGGAGTAGCACTGAAATATTGGTGGCCGTCTCCTATTTGTATTCTTAAGCGCAAATGAAGGTCAATGCTATTGGAAAATTTGAGGGCTTTTGACGTAACCTTGCTCTACAAGCTAGGACATGCAGTTTTTTAATTATCATGTGGTCGCATGAGAGTGCAATTGAGTAATAGCTGGCGAAATGCTCACCCGCAAGAAGTGCAACAAAAACAATGCCCACTGAATTTTCGAAGATTTTGTTGCCTCTGGATTCACAAGAACGGGAGCTCTGCCCCAATGAAAAAAAGTTAATTAACTAAATAAAACAATAATAAATAACGCCTCCTCACACGCTGCATCGGAGTAGTTTTAGTGTTAAAAAACACAGCTTGATATCAGGCATGTTATGTTAAATCTTGATTCTCACTCATTGATTGTTATCTGCGCATTTCTATACGGGTGTCAAAGTAACCATCAAATTAGATCTCAGTGGGAGATTTTTCGATCTGCACGCACAACAAGCTAACCGCCGATAAATTTCACAAGTGTTCACAAAAGAGGAATTCTCAAATGGTGGTGCTACCCTCTTCACGGTGCAAAGAGGAAATCTCTTTACGGTGCCAATCTAGAAAGCGCTGTAAGGTTACGTGACCAAACGAATTTGACGCTATGTTACCGAAGGGAGCTCCGAAGAAGCATTGCCTTGCCGTGAGGTGTAATTTTCTCGCATTTTAAACTGAAGTGTTCTTCAAACACTTTAGCAGCCTTTCAAGTAGGGTACTTGAACTGATATTTGAACGAAACTAATCTTTCCTCGACACAGTGAATTGCCCCGTTGGAACCTATTACTACGAGAACAGCTGCATGCCGTGCCCCATTGGAACATATTCCGACAGGGAAGCCAGCGAAACCTGCGACCTCTGCCCGGACAACAAGACCACGCTGGAAGGGAGGGCTGCCTCAGTGTCCGAGTGCCTAGGTAACACGAACTATGACCTTGAAAGAAAATTATTTACATCAGACGTACGAACTCCTATCAACAAAGAAGCTGCAAGGACACGAACCATGTTTTTTGTGAACGTGCGAGAAAGTTAGAAATGTCGATGACAATTCTAGTCCGCATAACGTGGGATTGTCAGAACAGGCCAACCGAACTTAACTATCCGCTAATAGCTGGCAAATTTTCTGAAAGGGAGCAGTGGGAGACTTTGCTCACCAGCGAGGATCTGCGGATGCAACTACCTCGACCAGGCGCAATGGGCCTCTTATGCCAGTAGAGCCCTGGAATAGGGGATCCGCCCACCCGCTCTCCATACGTTTTTTTGTTTACTTCGCCCACTGTAGGGCAGCCAAGCGAAAGCACATTAGTTCACTCTTCCTGCCTTTCCTTTTCTCCTTCTTAAACGCCAGAGTCAACGCTTAGAGCTTCACTGTACCATGTGATTGAAAAAAGAAGACGGTGCAAACATGTCCCACCATGAGGTTTAGCCCACAGTAGACAATACAAAACAACAAAGGAAAGCATCAACCCACAGACCATAACACAATTCAGCCTTGCTATACCACTATTCTTCTGGAAGCAATGCTAATGTTTGAGCAATGAATCGTAGTTCAAGCACACCACACACTCAAAATGCCACTTCTGTTGCTGACGCTGTTGGTAGAGTTCTCTTGCTTAAGCCTCTGAGGTTCCTGTGAACTGCGGCAAACTTTCTTTCATAGCATGTTTTTTTGCATGCGACAGTCACAGATCCAATCTACTGAGAGAAGACTGTCCTGATTAAACGAGAAAAAAATTGTGAAAGCTGCGAGATTACGAGAAAAGCTTATAGACCCAACTAGTTTTGATGATTTACTTCGTACGATACGATAATACGTCACAGAAGTGTTCGTAATGCCGAAAAGTGAGTGCAGTCATGTGTAAAGAAGTTGGCGTGCGGGCGTGATCAGAAGAGATGAGATCAAATCAGCGCGAACGCCATGTTGTATTAGAGTGCTCCTTGAAGGTACGTGCCTCGAACTTACTTCAATCACTCGCATGTCTCATAAAGACCTGTGTGCCCCTGGAACGTGGTCAACGACTGGAAAAGAGCCCTGCATTGCGTGCGATCCACACTCTTACCAGGACGAAGTAGGCCAGCACTCGTGCAAGACGTGTCCCCGAGGCTTGTCGACTGGCTACTGGGGTGCCGGATCATCCTACGAATGTCAAGGTGATTGCGTCTTTCCAAACGCTGTATGTACACTACTTCGATGTTGTTGCTTTTCCAACAAAGTTTTATGTGATCTTCGCAAAGTTTCGAAGTTCAGCATAAAGATACAATATGCTTGCACTATCAGTTCTGAAGTGCGCACTAGGCATTATTCGGTCGCCGAGCTCAGAAATCAAAGCCGAAAACTCCAGTTGAACAGTGATAAATCACCGCCACTGCAAGACTTAGCGGTCATAATCACCGAACACTGCAAGACTTAGCGTTCTCATTTCACCCCGTGTTTCAGGTGAATGTTTTCGTTAAAGTAACTGAATGAGGTAAAAACGGCGTATAGATGCCGAGAAGTTTTTGATTAGGAAATGGGCTGTGCTAAAGAAATGCTCAGCCGCTGCACAAATTATTCGACGAGCGGAACTTTTTAAAGTTTCTTACTCAGTAGTCGTGTGAATCACGTGGGTTATGAGTATTTTTCAGAAGTGGCCACGACGTAAGTGGCGTGATGATCGTTTTAACGTTGAAAGCTATGTTTTGTGGGTTGCGTTAGGCAGACTAGATTTTAGGTCATTTTCAAAGCAAAATATTTCTGGACCTTGACACAGCGCACGGTTCCAAGCTTTGAAAGCGCCGCTGGCATTGCTACTATGTCTAAGAAATAACCAGTATTTGTGATCAATTGTAGACTTCACGGGAAGACGTAATGGACTGTAATGTTTGGCGGTGTTCGTCTTCCTCCTCAGCTTGGTCCCCTTGGTCTGTCTTGGTCCCCTTCCCCTTGAGTAGAATAGCAAACCGGACACGCGTGTGGTTTGCATCAGAGTCGTTCATTCTTTCTATTTTTTTTCGCATTCTGCTCGCCAAATTCAACCCAGTAACTGAGTTGCGTTCCGAATTCCATTTTTCGTAGTCGAGTGTTGTGCCGGAAATTCACTCCAGTAATTGAGTTGCATATTGAGTCTCATTTTTCGCAGTGGTCTGCAATCCCGGAATGTACTCCCTGAACGGCCTGGCACCATGCAAGCCTTGTCCCGTTGGCGAGTACCAGCCTGCAGCGAACCAGACTTCATGCCTGAAGTGCCCCGGTGGACTTGGAACGCGTAATGCTGGAACGGTGGACAAATCTGACTGCGTGGGCAAGTTGAACCCCTTTTTTGTGATTCTATCTGTGCAGGCCATAAGGCCTTTTAGCAGCGCCAAGTTTTGGCACTGCCGGTAAGCACATAAATGCTGTTCGTCGGAGATTTGATGTGGCTGTTTTCATTCGTATTAGCCACTGTAATCATCTCATCACTTTACCAGACGTATCGAGAAACTGACGCATTTGAAACGTTTTCGAATCGTGGTGCATTCAGCATGGAACAGCAATGCCTGCCCATAAACAGTATGATACCACTGTCACTGCTAAAGAAATATGTTAGTATACATTCAAAATGAACCAAGCAGAGTATAGTGAAACAAGAGAAACCAAGGTAAGACAACGCTGCCAGCGAGCGTTTTGATTTAATTGATATGTGAGGCTTAACGTCCCCAAACCACCATATCATTATGAGAGACGCCGTAGTGGAGGGCTCCGAAAATTTCGACCACCTGGGGTTCTTTAACGTGCAACCAAATCTGAGCACACGGGCCTACAGCATTTTTGCCTTCATCGAAAATGCAGCCGCCGCAGCCAGAATTCAATCCCGCGACTTGCGGGTCAGCAGCCGAGTACCTTAGCCACTAGACCACCGCGGCAGGGCATGCCAACGAAGGTTATTGGAGATGCTGTGTTCAATAATAATGGTAACCACTGCTGACATTGGTACCACAATGGCTGCATTCACACCAGCACGGTTGGCTATGCAGTGCGAAGGCATCAAAAGAGTAAATAAGCTGGTTTCGATGCAAGCGTACGTTTCGATAGAAAGACCATTATGAAGGGTTGGTAAAAATTTCGCAGGCCACGCTGCCATCTATGTAGATATATCGGATAGCGGCCTGCGAACTTGCAACCCTCCACCCTTCTTTTTTTTTTATTGAGCATCTTAAGCGTCATAATGCATGTAGATCGTTACAAGGCCGGCAGTCCATTGGCATGCTTTTTATAGAATTAGGGAGCGAATAAAAAATAAATAAATGTACCAATAAACTTATACGAATTGACCCATTTGGCACACTTATGCCAAGATTATTCCCCTAAGAATTTTGAAGTGGCGTGCCAAATGGCCAGTCACATTATCGTTCGTGTGATCAACACTCATTTAGGACCCTTCAATTTTGAACATGACTTGCATTGAAGTTGTAAAAAGTATTATTTCTACTCACGCTGTGCCCCTTTTTAATGCCTGACATCACGGCTACGTTGTATCCATACGTTTGTACAGGAAGAGACATGTGCCAAATTTTTCATCGAGTGTAACAGTTAACCGTCCTATACGTATCTAACAATGCTTTGATGGCTGGCGTCAGTTGACAGTTGATACTTTTTGTGCGTTTGCACCAATGTGTTTACACTGCCTTGTGATTTTTCACATCGTGCAACAATTTCCAGATTTCGAGGCAGCCGACTTGAAAAGTTTCCTACCTTCAGAGCTCTCTGTACTCAGAAGAAATGTAATCAACAGCTATCAAAAACGCAGGACGACGGTTCTTAACCTGCAGCAGGACTCATGATTGCAACCTGTTCTCGGGTTCTTGGGCATCAGAGTTTAGGTACTGGTGAACCATAGCTGTTGGCTATTGAAGCCTTTGCGTTCTTTAGTACTTATCTCGCTTTCTGTTCGCCAACCGGAGTGCGAAAGAGCGCAAGAGTTTGAGGCCCTAACGGCTTCGGGTCTCCAGTGCTGAAACTCTGTCTTAACCCCATTTACGCTAACTCTCACTGCTTGCCCTACAGCGATCAGCTACTGCAACGAGCTGCAGCCATGTGCCAACGGGTCGACGTGCGTGGACGAGGCGACTGGCTACAGGTGTGTGTGCCCCGAAGGCTTGCGTGGACCACGCTGCGAAGAGAATTTGCCCGACTGCGAGCCCGATACATGCCATAACGGTGCCACGTGCGTCGATGGCGTCGGCACGTTCACTTGCTTGTGCCCTCCCGGCTACACTGGCACTAATTGTGAGACCAACATCGACGATTGCGCTTCAGGTGAGGACCCGCAGAGGAAAAAAAATACGATAGAAGGAAACATAGGAGCGTAATGCGTGAACTTGATTATACATCCTTGCTCTTCGTCCTATGGGAGAGTCACGTTTAAGAACGGTAGACAATAAATAACTAGTCCAGGAATGAGTTATTCTACAGTGCTGCATTCCTTGAGCACTTGCAATATAGCACGCGAGGATCGGGCAAGGAAGGCAATCTTTGAAAGCCTGCTTTCTTTCGCTGTGCAAGATATGCGTTTTTGTGATGTACAGTGTCAATTTTTATGAAAGAAAACACGGCGACGCGCAGCCTGTGCACTCCAGCGGCTGCTGGCAGCACGTTGAAGCTCCCGGGGAGCTAGAGCAACCACAGGGTTTTTTCGCGTCGTCTCATGGCGAGCGAAACAACCATTCCTTGCTGATGTAGAACGGAAAGATTTCAATCCCTCACCCCTAAAGCCGATTACCTGCTCTTTCGTGATCACCTTGAAGGAGGAGAGGGTCGCAATCTTGCCGCTGGCTCTGTATCAGTAACGAATAATTGTTTTGTTCACCACGAGATGACACAAAAAGAGTCTGTGGTTTTCTCGCTCCCGCTTGAATGCGCTGCCAGCAGCCGCCGGAGCGCGCAGGTGACGTGTTCCCGGGTTCCCTTTCATAAAAACCGAAACTGTACACCCAGACTCTACGACAAACTAGCTGAGGATCCCCGTTTCCATATTACACCATGAATGCTGTAGGATATTTTCCCCGTGAATGCAGCAGAAAGCACATTTAGATTTATACATATAAATAAGCAGTGACCAGCCAGAAGAAGAACTAGCATCTGCTGCTTCAACTTACGGTCACATCCTCCCACTGTACAAATATTTTCGGGTGACAAATGCTGGTAAGGTGCCTATTGTAGACACTCTGCCTAGGCAGTTTATGCTAAACGTGTAAGAGTCACGTTTGAAAGAATCATGTCAAATGGCTGAAGTATGTTGTGCTATACCAAGATGGAACATTCCATTTTTCGTAAGTTAGAAATTTGGTGCCTGCATAAACACTGTCAGCATGCCCAAAGTGAAGTTTTCGTTTCTGACTAGACTTGAAGGCAACAAATGAATTGTGTCGGTGGAAGATAAAGTGTACTAGTCGGCTGACCTGTGGCGGTGACTGCATATATAAAAAATATCGACTATACTTTCGCCCTCGTATACGAGACATTCGGGTTGGCGGCCGGGAACATTTACGTGCTCATATTTTTCTTGAATAAACATGACTCATTAAATGTTCGATTATGCTTGTGCCTAATACCCACTTTTCATCGTCCGAAGCTAGCTGCCGAAACTGATTTCTTCGTGTTGGCTCCAAAGTATTAAGCACATGTCAGTTACGCCTACTTGCACGAGCAGCAATTTGAAGTTTGTCCCCACTTGGGAACTATGCGAAATGCTGACAACGTGGTGGGTTCATCGAGTTGCTTGATTCAGACGTACCGAAATTGCAGGGCCCTGTCTCAACGGTGCCACCTGCATTGACGGCATCGGCAAGTTCGCTTGCAAGTGCGCCAAAGGTTTCACGGGCAAGCAGTGCGAAGCGACGTTCCACGACTGCGCGACGAGCCCGTGTCTCAACGGTGGCACGTGCTTCGAGAGCATCACAGTAAGTCTAATCATCGTTTTAACTTATCTGTAAAGGTGTTACAGTTATGACGAAGACGGTGGTGAACGATGTCACAGGACACTTCCAAGTTGGTTTCTACAGAACGACTACTTACAATATGTGGATCTGAATATCTGATAATAAGTGTCCGAGTTCACTGTCCTTAGGCCACGATATAGTTATGAGGGAGGCCGTGCTGGAGGGCTCCGGAAATTCCTACCACCGGGGCTTGTTTGACACTCCCCTGGACCTAAGTAACCTCAAACATTTCCACCTCCATCAAAATGTGGCCGCCATGGCCAGGATTCGATCCCGCGACCTTCGGGTAAGCAGTGGAGCATGATAACTACTAGACTATCTTGGCAGATGAAATTGAAATTATTCTCTTTTTTGTGTGGCTAAATGGCACAATCTTGAAAATAATTTTGGCGCTTGTTCAGTTTTCTGGACGAGTAGCATGCAGGCATAATAATATCTGTGGTATCACGTGCCAAAACCACTATAATATGATTATGAGGTATACGCCGTAGTGGAGGGCTGCGAAAATTTTGAGTATTTGGTGTTCTTTAACGTGCACTGACTTCATAAAGTCCGCGGACATGTAGGATTTCGCCTCTATCGAAATTTGATCACCGCGTCTGGATTAGACTCCGCCACTTTTGGGTCTGTAGCCCAGTACAGTGATCGCTATAGACCACCGTGGTGTACCGGGGGGTGCATGCCTGTACTAGGCATTCAGCACTACCTCTCCCCTGACGTGCCGCTTTCACAAGCTTTATTTTATGTGACATAGCTGACAATTGCTCGGCAAGTTACTGGCGCACTAAAAATGTTCGTGAGTTTGCTTATATCACCTGGCTATTCTTCCCGCAGGGCTTTCGATGTTGCTGCCCGAGAGGTTTTCAAGGCAAGACATGCGAGCTGGCGGAACACGCGTGTTGGCCGAACCCTTGCCTGAACAACGGTTTGTGCACGAAGAGAAAAGACTCGTTCCAGTGCGCTTGCGTGCCGGGCTTCCAAGGCCGTCGCTGCGAGAGGAAGGTGGACAACTGCGCTTTGTCACCGTGCCATAATGGCGGCACATGCGTCGACGGACTCGGCTCGTTCACGTGCCAGTGCCACGGACTCTACACGGGCCCCACTTGCACGGAAGGTGAGAGAGAACTCACACGGCCTCTGATTGGTCGTTCTGATTCACTAGCTAGTTTGACAAGTACCTCTACTCTGTCGTCTGGCCGATGTAGACCGCACATGTGAGAACGCCCGCTGCGTCATTTGTTCCAGTCAAATCTCCACGCCTACTTTCTCTTTAGGTCTTACAATCAATCAATCAATCAATCAATCAATCAATCAATCAATCAATCAATCAATCAATCAATCAATTAATCAATCGATCGATCGATCGATCAATCAATGCGCCTTTCATCAACATCGTCGCGTCATTGTATGATGCACGACTACCACGCCAAAACTATCACCAGCATAACGAGGTTGTGCATCTAGACCAAAACAGTCGCTGAGTGACATGAGATTAAAAAATACAAAAGTAGGAAACTCTCCGAAGGGCTCGTTTTTTGTATTATAAGTTAATGAAAAATAAAAAAAAAATTGAGCAAAAGAAAACAAAAGGGAAATTATTTGTGTTTTCTTAGCTGTACTGTAAAAATTCTTATTTAAATTGAAAATAAGTAAAGTAGACAAAAAAAAATCACCCCTCCGAAACCGCAACTTTCGAGTTACGCGTTCGAAGCTCAGCCCTTTCAGTTACAATAGAGAGCACTCTCTCGCCCACCTTTTTGTGGTGTGTTTGTGTGCCTACTACTTGGCAGTTGGATAAGCAGAATGAACAGTGGAAATGCCTCTGACGTACTGACCGAAGTTTCAATAGGAGGACCTACCTTTGTCAAAGGCGCTTTGTCATCCTTGGCATGTTGGTTTTAGGGGGTGAGTAGTTATTTCATCTCCTGCATGTGGTGGTGCGTGTCCGTGTTGGTAAGCGCTGTCTGGAAAGAAAAAAAATATTTATAAAGCCGAAGAGTGCAGATCTCGCTTTATTTTAAATTAGGTTGCAATGACATAAAGAGGTTTCTTGCCACTTTTAGCCCTGGGAGTAAGTAGTGAAGACTTTTTTTTCAGGGCCTAAGGGCGCCACAGGGCACGTGATCTTTGCATGAGGTGGCGGCTGACCAATAAATCCTCGCATTAAATTCTCGCGCGCATGCTTCGGATGCGTGCTACGAATGTTGTGGGTTCTGATTCTACCCATTGAAAGGGTGATTTTTTCTGCACAGTTTAGCTTCTTTCAGTTAAAAGCGAGCATCATTACTACACAGTTGAGTAGCCACCAATATTCCCCGTCTAATTATTTTGGCTTAATTTTGTGGGGGCAATTTTCACAGCCACGCTGCTAGAAACGGCGGCAAAATGCTTGGCGGTTGTCATACTGTGCGAAGCGGCCGCCAATTAGCTGCCTCCTTGAAGTCCATTATTAAAACGGAGGCAGCTCTACGTCTTTCATCTTCAATAGTGCCCTGTCCTTGTAAGGGACCTCATGTCCCGGCACACTGCAGTGCCCTCGGGGCAAACGGAGTGGACTAAACGTGGCTTCATTCATTCACGTTAAAGAAGACAGGGTGGCCAAAGTCATCTGGAGCCCTCCGCCACGTAATGTACGATAGCGTGACCCGCTTTCTTACGTTTAATCCAAAGTCAAGGATAAGCGTGGATCGCCAATCCCCAACTAGAATGATTTCGGAACGATTATCCAGAAATGGCGCTGATGTTTGCCCACGTGCAAAACAAACGTGCTAAACTTTGGTCAGTTTTAACACCTGCATGAAAAAGTTTATTTCCAATCAATGATTTAATGATTGGTAAACTAAATTCAGGTGGTGATTAGCTATTTATATGTCAAGCTGCGTAAATTGCGCATGGCGGTCTTGTTGGCACAAAGTTTATGAATGAAATATTCACTCCGTTATACATTGCGATATTGCTAGCAGTGCCACAGACAATTCATGCAATTAAAAGCGACTCTGTGTTCTTGAGAACAGCTAAATGACAACAAACAATTTATTGAACTCTTTCTCGTCTTTTACAGTCCTGTCGTCGCAATTCACATTGCACTTTCGGGAAGCATCTGTTCTAAACTACGCCATGTTTCCCGTCAAACGCTACCTGCGTGCCCTGACTCTTTCCTTCCACATGAAGACGACCCAGACCAAGGAACGGGGCACGGTGTTCTCGTACGCTTTCGTCGACCCGCGTACCAGCAAAGTCCAGGACAACGCCTTTACAGTCTCTGATCCCAACAAGTTGCTTCTCTACGTGTACGGCGAGAGCTATGACACCAAGGTGGTTGCAAAGTGAGCAGCAATTCGTGTTTGCAGACTTTTTTTCCGCTTCTAGTTTGCCGCCTCATTCTGCCACTGAAAGGCTGCCGTAGATATTAGAACAGTAACAACTGTGCCTTCCGATTCGGTGGGGGCTTCGTGCAGACTATTGCCAACCGTACAATTCCGCGGAACAAATAATCATGGAAAGCGCGGTCTACGTAGAATGTGGTATCGCAGTGCGGTTTTTAGAGCGAGAGCAGGTGTTAAATGTTGAATAAAAAAAGGAGAAAGAGGGACGGGAGATCAAGAACAATAAAATGTAAGTAGAATAGGCAAAGACACGAGATGTGGGCAAATCTAAGAAAAAAAAAAAGCTTACGCTCGTGATTTCTCAGCGTAATTTCTCAGCGGACTTCGCTAATAATGAGCGAAGCATCATAAATTCTGCATTAGAAGCATTTTACGTGCCGGACGGCTGTTTGATGGCTCGAGAAGAGCATTCAGTTCGAATGTTACCTTGAGCTTTGGTCACATTGTCAAACGTTTTAGTGCAAAAATGTCATCGTATACTTTGTAATAATGCTCTAATGTGTAGGTCATTTTCACATGTCCTAATCATTCAGCGACCTGAGGCATGCGGCGAATGTTTTAGCCTCAGCTTAAACAAGTATCACGGTGATGTGAACAAAATAGTCGTCGCTATTACACGCACTGAGAAAATGCATTTGTCAGGAATATTTGATCTCGCATAGACCATGAACGAAAGCTTAGAACAGAGCACACAATGCCCGAATAATGAAGGACGTGTAATGTTATCACCAGAATTGTTCCTTCTGCAACGAATTTAAGATTATGTTCTAGCTTCAAGATCGCCTTGCCAATAATCCGCTCGTATTCAATAAAAGGGACTAAATCACGAAGGTTCCCATCTAAGAGAAGTATACTACGCGAAGGTAAATAATGGCATTTCCATCAACAGGCAGCAGACGTCTAAGCCAGTAAAAGGACACCAAATGACGCCAGGCGTGACATGAACAGCTTCGCCGTTAAAAGAATATTACCACATTAACGTATGAACAACTATACGCCCCTGCTGCTGAAAGCAAATTGAAGGCTCCCTCCAACATGCTGAACTTTCCTTTGCATTTTTCTATGCCTAAGCCACTACTGAATTATGTCTCCATGAATGGCTTCTTATTGGTTATCTCGAGGCTCCCGAGCAATTACTTTCGAAACACCTTAGGGATTCACAGAGTGCAGCACCATATTTATAACGACCAATCATCACCAGTAGCCACGAGAGAGCATATAAATGTGCTGCTACAAAATAACCGAGATTGCGCGCTTCGTTTACGATGCGTAGCGACGGCCAATGGCACCACTGCGCGGTTACTTGGGATAGTTCGGACGGTCAGTGGATCTTCTACTGGGACCAGCAGGAGAAGGCCCGCAACTACAGAGCTGCCGGTGAGGTCGTGTTCCCTGGAGTACTTGTGGTGGGACAAGACCAAGATGACCTGGGAGCAGCGTTTAGCGGCATCGAGGCATATTCTGGGCACGTGGCCGAGGTGGGTACTCGGTTCGAGCAAGATGACGCCAGCGCGTGGTAGCCGGGTGTTTGAAAAAGAGAGAGAGATAGGAAAAATTTAGTCTGTCATTAAGGTTTACGAATGAGAGATGAATAAAAGGATTGTGTAAATATAAGTGGAACTGGTGGCTCTGACTACCAGCTTGAAAAGTACACGTGATACCTGATGCAAAACAAATAGCCCGAGTCGTGGCATGAAACGCTACTGTCTATTTTCTTCTTTTACACATGCCGTATTGTAGTAATCGCAATATAAACGAGGCCGTAAGAGAGCTGATGCTGGATTGAGATGCGTTGCTCTTAGTGCACATTTATACCAGCGTGCTATTTAACTTCAATCATCTTACACCGATGTGCAATGCTAATTGGTGGCCGTCACTTTTCGCAGCTAAACGTGTGGGACTACGCCATGTCGGCAAGTGAAATCAGGGAAATCTCGCAAGCATGTCGGATAGCTGGGAATGTCGTCTCCTGGCCCGAGCTGCGCCTCGCTGCCACGAACGGCATTGTGTCCGATGGTGATAGGGAACTGTGCAAAGGTACGTGTATTTCCAGAAGCCAATAAGTTTGTTAAGATTGTCTACCTGGGGTAGTACTGACGTAGACAATATCAGCTTACGATGAAACATACGTAAGAAGTTGAGTTCATTTAGAAAGTTCTTGAGGACGAGGCAATGCGTGGTTGTTAGGAAACGATCAAGTTATCTGAAGTAATCATGCACTGCAGGACCATTAGTACATGACTTATACCACGAAATTACTCTGAGCGTTTCTTACATGATATTATCGTGCTTATTAACATCTGCTTGCCTGCACGAAGCATTCGAAGGCAATCATGTCCTCCCGAGCAGTTTTTGATCACATTGAAATCAAAGTTATATAAGCAAATGCACAGTGCTACACATAGGCTGGTTGCAACCCTTCTGCAACACCGTATGTCTGTTCGTACAACATTGTACTCAGTAGTTTTGTAGTGAGCAATGCGAGACAACGACGAAGCAACGAGGAAGGCAAGGCACAGCGTCGGTGATACACACGCGCGACTCAAGCCTGCGCTTGCTGGGATTTCTGGCCTGCTGACGTTCCTCAGCCTTCCAGTTCGTATGTACGTGAATAAATCACATGACCGTTTGTTCACTACACATCCCACAGAAAAGATAACAATGACTGATTATAGCTACCATTCGTGGATCACGAGGGTATGTCTCAGTATGATTGATCGACTGATTGATTGAGCACGCTTCAAGATGAACGTTATCCATACGTTACTTCATTGATTTCAGCTGTATAGAGCTATTCGTTGCACGCTTTAGAAGCACGTAAATATGTGTTTTTTTAACTGCTTTTTTCTTACGCTTTGCTGAGGATGCGACTTGGATGTTCTTTTTTTTTTGAAGATACCTACAGCGGCCAAGGCAAGAAGCAGGCAGTGTCGTGCCACATCACATCTGCCTCTCTTGAGGAGCGTAAGTTGCTGATTGGTATATTTCAAATAATAAATAAACGACTTCTCGGATTAAATCAAATGAATTCAACAGAGAATTAGGCCCTGTTAATTGTGCACTAATTATGATACAAAGTCAAATAAATGTCGGTGGACAAAAAATATAACCCTTCACTGCCAGCGGGATCAGAATCCTCAGCCACGTGAATGTAATTTAAAGACCTCTCACAGATAGCGCCCAGAATCTTGGTTTGTAAGTGCGCAGGCCTCGATAGAATTAAAATTAAGAATATAAAAGGGGGAAAAGGCTGATGTGTCCTATTTGTTATCGCGTACACTTTTCAGCGATTTTCCAGAATTATGCGAACAATCGCTGGCTCATGGAAGCTGCAACTTGAGTTATTATTATCTCACTAAGCCGAAAAAAAAACACAATCTAAATGGTTCCTTCACCACAAGCACTCGAGCACATCTTCACCTTCAATGTCTATACTTAAATCTTCTTAGCGTGCAATTAAATTTGAATGGTTTATTTTTAAATGAATGATTTTCGGAAGGAAATTTCGAAATAAACGGACAGACGAATTGCGACTGCGTGAAAGGGTAGCAAACCCTCAAAACACAGGCAGAAATAAATGTGAATATACCAGCCCCGAGAGCCGTAATTCGCAAGGGTCATATAAAAAGATAACAATGTTACAAAATTCAGTCCAACTTGAAGAACTCCATACGATTAAAATCATTCTGTGCTCTACCATTATAGCGCGCTTAATAGTCACACATTGGTTCAGGCACAGGCAAACGTAGAATCAACTAATTAAGTAAATATTTCAAGTGACTCAGAAATCTGAATGATTATAAACAGCGATGCAAACTGAGTGGATCGATGGATCGACTTTAGATTTAAAGAAGAGAAGCTGCGCCGTTATGTCAAATAACTCAAGCTTCAGATGTTTCTGGTTGGTTCACCATAGTTCATTTAGTTAAATTAAGCCCTCTTCTGGACGGTCACATGCACACGCGTCTTAGTTATGTGACATGCTGAAATAGCTCAGACAGCTAAACACCACAGGGAGCACACATCCATGAAGACCTTTGCGACATTTGGTTGAGCTAAATGACTAAAGATGATTTCGTTTTAACACACAGTCCACGATCCGGCTGTTTTCAGAACTTCACAAAGGCTTCACTTTCTTTTCGATGAGTAGCCTGTATAGTGACAACATTGGTCCATTAGAAAAGTGTAAAGCTTGATCACACTTAAGGTGTCGGTAGCTGCCAGGCGGCAACGAACATACTTTAACACGGAATGATATACATTGCTTTGAACGCATACACAGATAAATATTTGAAGGAAATAAACAACTTATTTCATTGGTGAGATTCTCTGGACATTTTTATGCTCTCATTCCACTATACTCTCAGGGAAGTAGACAACTTGCAATTAAGCTGGCTAACTTATGTCGTCACTCACTTTCTTCCTCTGTGTGCATTTTTTTCTAAATTTGTATTCTTTCCACTTTTGTCGTAATGTCGTTCTTGGCGCGCAGGTGCAAGCTGTTCTCGACGAGTGGAATCCTGCGGCACGAGTCCATGTAAAAACGGCCAGTCATGTGTCAAAAGGAACGACGGATCAGCTGAGTGCGTGTGCACTGCATCGTACGAAGGGAGATTTTGCCAATACGGTAAGCGGGAGTTGGTTCTGGTTGTAGTGTCAAAACACTGATGTAAAAACAACAACAGTACAATTGAGGAACGAGAATGGGGGAAAAATGAAACCATTCACAAACTACAGTGGCGTTGTTTTTCTCATCTAGATGATAACGTCGCCGTTGTGCCTGTTCTCCAAGGAAGTTGAGAAAAAGCCTTCCATTTTTCATTTTGCAGACGTTGATGAGTGCTTGATTGGAAGGCACAACTGCTCCCACGTGTGCGTCAACATGCCAGGGTCCTATAAGTGTTCATGTCCCGACGGAATGACGCTTAGTGACGACGGCGTCACATGCGTGGGTAAGGCTTTACGTACTAGTTGCAGAGGTCGCATGTGTTTTGTGTTTTAGAAAGTGAAATGTTTTCACTATTAAAGAACTTATCGAAGTGTATCATCACGGCAGTTCTCACTGCGTGGTCGGTGATATCACCACCATATGCATTGGTATGCACTTTTAACATGGGCACATAAGAAGCCCGAAGTTCTGTCTTACGCCCAGTTAAAAAAAACTGACACATTCTGCCCAACTGAAATCACCATGTAATCGGAACCATCGCTACGTCTTTAATTATTTGTGGTGCGAAAGGGAAAAGAAATCGAAAGGAAAATAAGAATAAGCGGCATTTCTTTCATCCTTTTCTGGCTATTTGTTTTTGCTTCTGAATTTGCCCTTTGAGTCAGAACTGAGATGTATGTCCAAGATGTATGCAACGTGGTAGCTTTCTGCGCTACTTCGGCGCAGCAAAACCATACATACATATTGGCGAAGTGTCCAGCACACCGAGACGAGCTTTGTCGTGGGCACACGGTTTGTGCCTCGTGTCTTGCACTTTGTGATAACTGTCGACGTTTCAGACTACGAGCACATGTAGTACGATGCAGCAGGATCACCGTACCGACGCCCACAGTGCTGGCTGCACTGATCTCGAACAATTTCGAGATGACGCATGAGCAGGCTGGCGTCGCCATGTAAATAGCTGAAGGGTTGAGCGCCATGATACGTGAGGTATCCTGCCCGTCGACTTATTTATCAAAAAATGGAAGTGACGTGATCATGACAGTTGATGCAGTAATCGCACTTTATGTTTCTTTCAAAGCATGATTTCTGATAAGAAGGCGTGCAGGAATTTAGTGATGGTGGATCAAGTGGAAACAGTCCCAGGAAGTCAGTCACTATCTCCTCCTACAAATTGCACGTGTTGCGCACGATTCCCGGTTTGTGTGACGGGCACTCAAGTATTTGTGCTTTCTCTCGGAATACAGTCTGTTACATTGTTACGCTTAACAATCAGCGGTTATCTTGTCTTCTTGCCTTCGCCCTGTGTTCGATGCACATGCCGATTTTGTATTCTTTATATCGAATAAGATGTGCTCGACACCCGGTTGTTCCCTGCTTCCTTCTTGCCCCTCGAAGTTACACGCGTCATTTTGCCATCGCTGGCTCGTTGCTTCTTTTGAAATTTAAGCTGAATTGATGTTAGGAAGTGCTTACAAGCGGAAACGACAGGGCAAGAGGGGACAGGAGAAGAGAGGGGAGAGAGTGCTAAACTGCCAACAATTTATTTCTTGCGTAGGTCTTCACTTTTATACAGTTACCAGTCTCAATAGTCATGCACGATAGTCACTGTCTCTTGAATTGATGTATTAGTATTATATGCTTCATTACGTGGCGGGTAAGTGGTGATGCTTAACGTAACGCACTCTGTTACAGACACAAGTCACTGCACTGATGTGTTGTCAGCGTACCTGGTAAGTACATTCCAGTCAGCTTCTCTGGGCATGTAGTAAGATTTCGAGTATTGCGCACCGCTATCATATTTTAACAAGCAAGCGCTCTTAGTCGGGAGATGTCACAAAACATTGCGTGCTCGCTAAGCTTTTTACTCACAATAACTAGCCAGAATCTCGGCAGTGGAGAGAACATTTTAAATGCGAAACATTTCTTTGCACAGTGTAAGCACTTTTAGTGTCCATCTATCTATATAGCCACTTACGTAGAGGGTGTTTTCTGGTTCACACCCGTAACTTGGCGTGAACAAATATTAGCATGGGAGGGTAAATTGGTGTGACAAATATGATGCGCTGCTCTGTACATCGCGTACGTCGTCGAACACTTCCCGCCAGACAGTGGCACATATTCGATGGCGGGTATGTGGCGCAGGTGATTGACAGTATCTACCCAGGAACGACGAGAACACATAACACCACTTTTAATGCGTGAACGTTAGTTAACACAAACCTGACATCGACAGCGTTGACCCGACAATGCAAATAATAAATGTCAGGGTCCTAGTAGGAACCGAACCCAAGAATTCCGCGTGGCAACCAAGTATTCCACTGCAGAGTCACACCAGGTCTAGGAACTACTTTTCGAATAAGCCTTAACGTTTGTGCAGCATCAATTGTGGTTGCAGTGCTGGCTATCAAGTTTTGTAAACATTACATATGTACTTCTATGATGCAGCCGTCACGTCAGGTTAACGTCAATTGTAGTTAGGTGTGATCCACTGAAGTTGATTCGTGTAGCAAGGTACAGGACTACAATCCACGCGAGCACCAGCGCTTCATATCAGCTTCATATCTGCTGTTGATAATACTCATGTTTCTGTTGGCATCGTTGTGCAAGTTCAAAGAAATTATAGCATGGTCACCTTCCCTCCGCATGCTTCGCATAAGATAGATTTACGAGATATGTGGGATCTGCAGAATTTTTCTTAACGGCTGTACAGTCCCATTAGCGGTGCAATGATTTGAATGCCACTCAAGTTTCTGAATGAGACATCCCGAAACAATAGGCACCTGAAGAGTCGCGCTAAATGTTTTACAAGAGCGTAAGGTTCTGATATACTTTACCTTATATATTTGTAATGGGAACTACGGAAAGATTAATGTCGACAAGTAATTGGTACTCTTTGCTACTCAGCCAATTGTGCTCGCCGTTGTACTTAGGATACAATTAAACCTCTATAAAAGCACACATTGGAGGTAATTCTAGTCCCATACAGCAGATGTCTTTTATGAGCAGGGTAGGTAGCAGGTTTTCATTTTCTGATTGATTTATGTGCGTGGTTTAACAGCCCAAAACCATCATATTAATATGAGAGACGCCGTAGTGAAGGACTCTGAAAACTTCGACTACCTTGGGTTCTTTAACGAGCACCCAGAGCTGAGCACACGGGCATACAGCATTTTCGCCTATTTTCATTTTCTTAATAGCCCTTATACACAATTGCATCGTACGTCTCTCTCTTTTGTGAAGGGGTACAACTGTATTTAAAGAAGAAAGAAAACAAAATACGTGTAGGTCGGCAGAACAACTTCAGTGGGTACCCTTAATTGAAACACACGGAAGTATGCGGCAAATGGCGTGAGTGCCTCGCGATAAAAAGAAATTGGTCCAGACGTTACTGCACAAATAAAAGAATAAATTTAATAAAGTTGTTTTACCGGTAGGTAAGTTAGACGTGCTTTTGGTTTTTTATGTAATTATTTGACCCAGAAATTTGTTAAAACATTTTTTTCCATTCCGTTTTGTTAGAAGTGAGACAATGTTTTCACATCAACTAGAAAACATTCTACTGCCGCAGCATTATGACAGCAAACCCCTTAGAATGCGGACTACCTTGAATTTTCGTACTTTCTAAAAATTTTCTATATGAAGCTAGCGGTTCTCTATAAAAAAAAGCATAAGTATTTACTGGTTTATACTTCTCATCGCTGACGCAGAAACTCATGAAACAAAATGCGATATATTTTCTCGCACTTGAAATAAAAGAGATGGGAAACCATAAGTAACACTCGCACGTAAAATCACAGGGGCTACGTTGAGATAGAAAAGCTGTCTTATAATCGGTCAAATTGGGAGCACGCTAACAGATTTGCATGTTATGATACTATGGATGAAACTAAGTCATGACTATTGAAGTCTTGACAATGCTTTTGGATGAAGTGCTGACCCAATGAAACAATCGGGTGTTGCTTTGCCGGCGCTACTGCTTGCAGGACGGAGACTCTTGGCAGCGAGGGTGTGAGGTCTGCAAGTGTAACAAGGGAGCAGTGCAGTGCTCTCCTGTGATTTGCACTGCTTTGAATTGTTCTGCTGTGAGTATTGTTTTTTTTTTGCCGACGTGACGTTACCGCATCAAAAAAAATCTGACAGTCTCTGGTATAATTCTTTTTGCAGGGAGAAATTATGTCCAAGAACCCGTCTGAGTGCTGTGGGTCGTGTATCAAAGGTGGCTACCATTACATATGCTTTAAAGGAAAAGCCTTGAATGCTTTATTAAACTCAAACACTGACCACTGGTGTCGATCTACCACGTCGTCGTCAGCGTCAACTTTACTGATGCAAAATATCCTCACCACGTGACGATGTCGCCATACGTCGTCTTCAAACGTCGCAGAACGCCAAATTTGCGACTTCATAATGACGTCACTATGACATCGCCGTTTGGTCAAAGGCAACACATACGTTATCTGCAATGCTGATAACATAAAAGTGCGAGAGAGTGACGCGAAGTTTTCGGAACGCTCTTGCCAACCTTAGGCTACTCTTATGAAAACAAACTCAAAGCCTGAAGGATGTAACGCGCTAAAGTAAGAAACGTCGAAAAATGCTTGGTTTCTACGGAACGAGAGAAAGACGGTTACGCCATAGAGAAACATACATAAAGAGCTGACACTCCCGTAAGGCCCTGTTGCCGTGCTAGTGCGCTGCTTTTAGCACCACGAGTGGATTGTATGACCCGATAATGTCTTCGGCATAAATAAAATAATAAATTTTTTTCTTTCCTATGCTGGGATTTGAACGTACCCTTATACTTTGGAAGTGTCTTTACCATGAAGCTACACACTTTTTTGTTTATTACACTAAACTACGCACCCATGCTCCCACAAAGGGAATACATGTACACTACATCTAAACCGCACGAATGTGCACCTTTTGCGCAAAAGAATGACAGAAAGACAACACGTTGTTTAGTTTCATGTTTCTCTCGCAATAATTTTAAAGCTTTAATTTACCGAAATTATTGAGGTTAAGTGCGGTTGAGGTTAGGTGCGGAAATTCCTATATCGGTCAGATTCTGTCTTCGTGCTGAATTGTAGCAATGGTGCGGTCGCACTCCGAACTACCAGTTTAGATAGCCACCTCATATGTTAAATTTCCTTGCAGTTGATGATTACCTGTTGGTGGACATTACGTGTGAGACCAGTGATCGCGTCATCGAGGCGAAGGTAGTTTAGTTATTACATAAATCCAGAAGCCTATAGTTCGAATTTTTTTGGGGAGGTTGGGGAAGGGCACCTACTTGGGAAAAATTGAGAGGGGGGGGGACAGGCCCGGTGAGCCATATTCTGGTTACGCCACTTCTTGGGCCACATCTTTTAGTGTGCCATAGAAAGAGTTCATTTCGACTTTCTGACGTTTCTGTTAAAATCGTTCCTATCATCGGTGCTCCCACGTGAAGCTCCCATTAGCTTTTGTGACGCGGTGGTAGAACGCTCCAGCATTTCACGCAAATCAGGATATAGGACTACATAATTTCTGGTGACTGTTGAAAAGAAATTCAATTTGTACATATGACCCCAGTGAACGGGAAATATCTCATTATTTTCGAAATCGTTGTGTGTGTGGCAGTATAATTTTGTTTGTTTGACGAATATGTTACGTGAGTGCTTATGATCGACAATCATATTCATGTAATGTCATCTGCTGGAAAAAGCACAGTTATTTCAAATTATCCAGATCATTCGCAGATGCAAGCGTAACTTTCACGGTAAAGCCAAATGTATTTAGAGAATTGAGAACGTCCTAATTTTACTTCTCATACTTCAGCACAGCCATGTCCTAACCCCGGAGCCTATGTCTAGTTGTAATAACATTTGCACCACTTAGCATACTTTATTATCACCCATTTTCTGAAGTACTCGATAAAAACAACGAGCGTCTTCTCCTGCATCACCATGTTCCCAATAAATCTTGCGTTCGGACAGGAGTCGACCTATTCTAAGCTAAATTACGAATATTTCTTACAGCTTTAAAAAAGCTTTACTATAGTTGGGGAACCTAGCACCAGGTATGTCGAAAAATTTGCGTCACGAAATTGAGGAATGATCCCCAACGTATCGCTAAAAAGCGCGTACATGGCGGGCGCAGAAAAAGGCAGCAAGCGCCGGTGGAGCAGGCCAGTTCGTGCTGTGACGTCACATCACTGCGACCGCAGCGACGCCAGTGTTCGTTCTCAGGGCTAATGGTTACGCTGCGTAGACGTAACCTGAACGAGGCGAATGTAACGCAATGTCAGCGTTAGCTGCACCTGAAACGCCTGCGCCGCAAATGTACAAACTGAACGACAAAACCCCTATGTGTTTTAGCTGTATTAAGGCTTACTATAATTCGACTTCAGAAATATCAGCAACGCAGCTTTTCTTTCATTTAGATACAGTGTGATAAGTGGTGTACTGTGTTGTATCGCTCTAAATGCTGTTTGAGCATGAAAAAAATATCAAAGAAATGCTATGAACTGTACTGGTGCTGTTATTATTATTTTCTTTAAATCACCTTTCAGAACCACCGAAATGCACCTGGCGACGGAACAACACTCTTGTCTCTTTTGACGGTCTCTCTTTCCCTCTGAATAAACAACACGATTATGTCCTGTTTCAAGACTGCTACAATGGCAAATTCTACGGTTACCTGCATCGCCACAGGAAAGAGGTTAGTGAAATTAGATTCATTTTTGGTCACCGTAAAGACTATTACGGCGAAGTGACCATACTGAAACTCTTGTGGTGACGGAAGCATTTATTGAACTGACGCAGGTTTGTTGTGACATCTGAATTATTTAATAACACTTGAATAAAGACGAAAATTCATAACGATGATAGTAGCCAAAATAAACAAGTGCTGTGAAAATTCGTTTATTACTGGCACAACCCAAGTAAACACGATATGCTCAACAACTCTTTCAAGAAAAATAAGTTGTGTTTTTACTTAGGTATTATCTTACGGTATTACGGCAATGTGAGCCTACTTTTCTCTATTACTACGAGACACTTATCTGTCAATTTCAGCCATGAAAATGTTTTTTTTATTGCTGTTGAGTTAAACTCAGCTCCTAAATTACATTAGTCTCGTCGGTATGAAATGATTACCATAAGAAGATACGCAAGCGTTTCCACGCACTGCAACTGTGCACAAGCTTGCCTAGTGCCAAAATGTTCGTTAATGCCAAAACTCTTCGAGGACGACATAATATGATGACCACATACGAGAGCATACAACGGCACATGACAGCCCAGCCCCATAAAGTGCTAGGGACGTAAAATGCAACTTAAGGGGTAGACCTGCGGCTCTTCATATGTGGCTCGTAGATGGTAATTCTTACATGCTGAAATGTGAACGTACATTGTGCACTTTGCACACACGTGCGTTTCTTTCTATTCCTCCCTCTCACCCTTTCATTTTTTCACCTTCGGGTAGTGTTTCAAGCTAGACTTCGTCTAGTTCTTTTCTGCATCCTCTCTTTGTCTTTCTCTTTCTCTACCTATTTTTTAGGCACGAGAACACAAGAGATGTCAAGGGATAGTCACAGGATGTGGGGACATCTGTATGCGGCTCTATCTCTCAGCGGCAGCAACGGCGTCCTGCCATAAATGCATGACAAAGAGGCGCAAAAAAATCTCATATGAGGAAAATACCCACTTGCCAAAAAATGATTACAGGTTAAATACAGCAGTGATTCACTGCGATATTTTGGTGAAATATGAGTGTCACACTACGAAGAGTGTGGTTTTTATTTGGCAGTTGTACACCGCTTAGTAAAAACATGTGGCGCTGCGTTCTAAAATATTAAACATTCTGGGAAACCACGCGATTTGTGCTGGAATGCGGCAGTTTTACCAGAATGTTCCAGTGGATCTCTGCTGTATGGAACCAAGAGTCCGTTATGGTCATTAGCTTTTTTGTCAGATAGTTTTTTTCGTCTTTTTTATTCAGTTACGATACGCTTGGTAACAAATGACTCACCGTGCAGATGTACCAAAATCCTGATCATGTATATTGCGTAGCTGCGCATTGAAAAGAAATGAAGTTCGGTGGTTACAAACCAGTGTTCTGCGAATCAATCACCTTGTGCAGGTCGCGGTTCGCGTCTACATACACTGCCTCACCGCCACCTTGTTTACCAGTGGTCGGGCAATGGTAGGCGACCGCCAAGTGCAGCTGCCGCACCGTGAGGACACCATCATGACCCTCGAAGCTGGCAGTGGCGGCGAAGCCGTGCAACTGCGCACCCATCATGGCTTGGTGGTTACGGTGCGGAAAGACGGTACCATTGTGACGTCACTTCCAGACGGCTACGCCGGTCAAGTGTGCGGCCTGTGCGGCAATGCTAATTTCGACGTCCGAGACGACCTCACCACCAAGCACCACCTCAGGGCCAAGGATACATCGGCAAGTGTTGCTCTTGCTTGCCATATGAACCATGCTAGGTCTAAACGAAAGATCGCGAGTATTGTAGATTTATCTATAAATGAAAAAGGGCCCTTAAAGAGAACGAGAGTAAAAAACGTATTAATATTAAAACATTATGTATTTCGCACAAACGTGTTCATAGATGATGGATATAAATTTGTACGGATTATATGACTGTAAGTAAGGCTCATACGGTAGGGCACCTATGACAGACGCGGCAGGGCATAGTCGGTGCATAAGCGTTTTATCATGAAGATTTATATAGTCTGGCATTTTAAGGCCTTAAGAGGCTATGTTGGTGCTTCCATCCGCGAGACTTTGCGAGGCTCGCCAACTCCGGCGCAAGTCTCACCGAAAACCCGAGTGAACTTCTTTATTATAGCATCACGTCACGACCTCACAAATCAGCAACATTTTCGACATCATCCTGACGTCATGCGATGACCCGACTGCATGTCAACACAATGATGACGTCATCATTCAACCGTCATAGATTGGTCAAACGAGGGCTGAGGCCGAAGGCACTGTAAGACCATTTGGGGTCAAAATCTTCAGTGGAAGTGTGTTGAACATTGCAATTGATTTAGAACGTTGAAGTAATCTAATGTTTTTCTGTCATTCTGGGATTGAATATGTGCTGGAGAAAGTCTGGTCACTGATTATATAACTCTAATAGGCCCCTCAACCTTTTCCCAAGTAATCAGCGAATGAAAAGGTCATTGGCTGACAAGTTGACAGCTGCAGAAAGTTTTAAGATATATCTTGTATGAGAGAGTTACAGGGTTTCGTGCCAAGCTATAAGCGCTTCCTCTCTAATTTAGTGCCGGTCAGCGCACTGAAAGCAAAGCGGGGAGGGAGGTTGTTGACGAGAGGGCAAGTAATACGTTCGCTGTTCGTGAGCGCACGTGATGAACTTGAGCGCTTTTTATTTTTAGAACACGCTGCTTACTTTTACTATGATCGTGAGCACTCCGGTGTAATTCTATACGCCACGTAATTCTAGCACTTTAGAGTGCAGAATGGACACATAGCGGCATCCAGCGGAGGCCGCCATAATTATGCAGCTCACGCTTCTGAGATCAGCCAATGACCATGGGCTTGGTGTTTATGACGTAGTCATTTTGGAATATGCCATTGTTTGTTGAGGAAACAGCTGGCGATTACCAGCTGAATTCTAAAATAACCATAAATTATAGACTGTGCGCGGTGTAATAACGTTTGGGTGATACGTTCTCAGCAGCCTCTTATACCGACTGGCAGCCTTTTCTGACGACGCTTAAAAAGTGTTTCACGACCACTTTCATCATTATCAAGTGTGCAGCAAGATTTGACCTTCAAATGTTGCAGAGAATTACATGATGCCGATTTGATTCTTTTAGATGGGTCACCAAAATATGCAATTTTTGGTCGTCTTTTGTAGGAGTTCCTTGCAAGTTGGAGTCTGTCTACTCCTGACGAACGACAGCACGGCCACTTGAGGTGCCCAGGTAGACCACAACATGTCACTGTCAAAGTTACCGAGATGTGCAGAAACATGAGGTAGGATATTAACTGTCCATTCTTTCTTTAGACTATATCAGCAGAAAATAAATACGCTATATACCGTATTTACTCGCATAATAGGCACACTTTCTTCCAAAAATTCTGGCTCCAAGTCCGGGGTGTGCCTATTACGTGGGGCATCATTTACGAAAATTTCATTTCTGATTACAGCATATAGACCGCTGAAAACGTACGTCATTGAAGTCGCAATTAACCACACCACAGCCGGAACAACCTTCTTCATAGGCCCCACTGGCGCAAAACCTGTTGAGCCTGCAATCTTGCGTGTCCAAGAATTGAGGCGTGCAACGCGGTGTGCATTGAAATTTTCAAAACTAATATCAAAAGATCCGCGTTATACCAACGAGCAAACGATTGAGAGCACAATGCAAAATGCCACTCGCACGGTGACAATATCTTCCGCACGAAACGACTTTGACATAGAGTTGGAGAGACTCCGAGCACTTTGACACCGGCCGGAGCATCGGTATCGGCGCACAAAATCAATTCACGATCTCAGGGCAGCCAGGAGGATGCAAAAGAAGATTCGGCGTCACATGAATAGATTAGCGTCGGAACGATGGACAACGTTTTGCCAGTTACTAGACCCTCGGAGGCCACTCTCACACATTTGGAAAACGTTGCAAGGTCTGCATCACTCTACGGAACAGCGTTTTCCACTCAAAGCGCTCTCGCTCTTTCAAGGGCAGCAAGACTTCGATGTCACAGTAGATTTCTGTGCGCAGATTGCCAACCAAGCCACTCGTCCAGATTTTCCAGCGAGACGTGACGTCCCCCGTTCCCGTGACTACCACATGGACCTTCCTTTTACAATGGAGGAGCTCGAGGCAGCACTAGCTTTCTGAAGGCGTTCCACTGCTCCGGGTCCATATAGTATTCCGTACCGAGCCTTGTGCAACCTTAGGGAAGGTGCAAGGAGCGAACTGTTGAGCATTTACAACATCTCATGGCAGGATGACAATGTTCCTGATGACTGGAAAGTAAGCCACTTGGTACCTAACTTGAAGAAGGGCAAATCGGCACTCGAACTCGCCTCATACCACCCGATAGCACTGGCCTGCTGCGTAGGAAAGATAATGAAAATGATGATAATAGGCCGCTTGGAGTGGTGTCTTGAATACTACAAGATTTATCAGAATTCCATGGCTGGTTTCCGACGCGACCGCTTTTCCATCGACAATGTCGTTGATCTAGTTTCGTACGTTCAGCATGAAAGATCCCGAATAAGCGACTGTCACAGGTCCCGTTAATTAGGGAGGCGATCGCCGGGCTAATTCCAAGGGCCGAAATATCGGCCTCCCGAACCGCACCACGAAAGCGTGGACAACTTAGAGGTGGTCCTATTTGGCGCGCCAGCGGACGCCGGCTGTGGCCCAAAGAACAAGTTAGAGCCGAGAGTTAATAAACAAAACAAAATTATATTCTCGGTTATGGCACATCGGAACAATACACAAGTATGCACACTCGACAATAGTTGAATAAAATGTCACCAATCAAACAATGTACTACACAGTACAATCAGCCACACTCGAAACAACGGACACAGACAACAATACGTACTACAATGCAGTCGCATGCTTTGAACAACCAAGACACTTAAAGACTAAAGAGTTAGAAAACTTATTCAGTCCAAAGTTCTTGGAACAGAAGTCTGAATGATACTCTTCCTAGAATAACTCACTCAAAGTCCAGCGTTGTTGTCGTTCCGCTGCCCCCGAAGTTTCTCTTCCAGGAAACCTCGCGTCTTCAATTTGCCGCTCTCCAAGCTCCAAACTTCTTCGCCGGAAGCACGTCGGCTTCACACACGCAGCTGTTGCCACGCGTCTTCACTTGATAGCGGTAGACACACACTCTTGCCTGTAGCTCGAGCCTTCACCCCTCAGGTGGAAATCCTCTTCTTCTCCTCCTTTGTCACGGAAGACAAAAGGCTTCGCCCACAAGACGGAACACCCTACACACTCTGGCGCATACTTTCTTCTCCTGCTTTGTCACTAAGGACAAAACCTTCACCGACTGACGCGGCGGGATACCCAACGCACTCCGGCGCTAATTTCCTTCTTCTCCAGCTCTCCCATCTCGGCTGCTCGATTAAATACCTTCCGTGCGAGATTCCAGAAAGTTCTCATCATTTCGTCGGTGCGATACGCAGCGAAGGCTGGGGGAAAGGTCGAGACGATACGGGGGTCGTCCGCGACGGATGACTCAACCCGGCATCATCACGCCCCTTTCCATGGAAAAAATTCCAGGGCTTGCTTGGCCGCCGACGTGAGGAGGTTTCGTCGGTGAACCTACGCTTCCGAGGGAGAGAGTCACGCGCCCAGGGAGTCTTTGGATGTTTGTTTTCTTTTTTTATTGTTGACCTCGCGGCGTCACTCCGGCGTGTCGTCGCGAGAATTTGGCGGCGCGCCCTTTTTGAGCGCTCGTTTTGTGACAGCGACTATCTTCAGCTTTGTTTCTAGATGTGAAAGGCGCGTATGATAATGTACTACATTAAGCCATTTTGGGTGATATTGTGGTGGTTGGCCTTGGGGGTCGAGTCTTTCGGTAGATTTCGAGTTACCTGGCTGCAAGGTCATTCTTTGTGTTAACAGAAGATGGCCCAACTACGCGACGCTATACTTCCAAGAGTGTTCTTCAAGGCGGAGTTTTTAGCCCGACGCTATTCAATCTTGCACTAATTGGCCTTGCTGAATACTTACCAAGTACCAATAAGATCTCAATATACGCAGACGACGTGTGTGTCTGGACTTCGGCAGTCACCCGTCTGGCTTCAAAGAGCAGCAACTATGAATGCCGACTACTTGTTAAAACAAGGTCTCAGCATATCACTAGAAAAATGCGCGCTGCTGGCCTTCACTTGCAAAGCAATGACCCCTTATGTCATCTCAATCTGCAGCCGACCCATTTCTCATGCCAGAACCCACATGTTTTTGGGCATCATTATTGCTAGGGACCTCTATTTGAGTCCGCATGTGGCCTATATGAAGAAGTGCCTGACCGCTATTTCACAATTGTTCAAGTTCCTGGCAGGAAAGATGTGGAGGATGTCAGTAGATGGAATGATGAAACTCTACAAAGCCCTGTTTCTAAGTTTCCTGAGATATAGCTGGCCCGTGCTGAGCAATACCTGCAAGACCAATGTTCGTGTTCTACAGACAGTACAAGCCCAAGCTCCGAGAGTGTGCCTAGGTCTGTCCAGATGTACGTCAACAGAGGCAACGATTGCCATTGCTGGGGACTATCCGATACAAACGCACACTGCTGTAGAAGTCCTGAGAACGCACATCAGACACTCGTCACGTGCTCCGTGTCATCACCTTGCACTGTTGCCTTCAGAGAGGCGTTAAGCATCGTTCGCTAAAATGATTGTGAAGTACAACGAGAAACTTCCCTCGGGCTTCACACCTGCATCTAAATCATCGATAGCCCCTTGGTGTCTTATTCGACCCACAGTGCATATTAGAGTACCACGGATCCGGAGGAAATCTGAGCTTTCATCGCCCGTGCTGAAACAACCGTCTCTTCTTCTGTTTACGAGAATTATTCAGACAGTGTACACATATATATGCACACTGGCTCCACGAACCACCAGTGTTCGTCAGATGCAGTAGTTGTCCCAGCAAGAGGTGCTACCATCAGCTTTAGGACTGACCACTCCACGGCATCTACTGCAGCAAAACTAGCTGCTTTGCGCGCTGCACTTTGTGTGGTCAATCGGGAACCACCACAACAAAGGTCGATCATCAGCAACTCAAGGGCTGCCCTAAAATCTGTGCTCTCAGCACTGCGTCGCGGGCCGTACGAACCCCTTGTTTTCGAAATTCGATGCCTTCTCCACACTTCACACGAGAAAGGGCACCATGTGACGTTTCAGTGGATGCCAAGTCACTGCGGCGTCATAGGCAATGAAAATGCCGATACTGCCGCACGGGCAGCTTTTGAACGTACACGTGAAGAAGCCATACCACTTTCGCGGACCGATGCAGCCAGTAATCTTCGACGACTTGTGCATGAAGTCACGTTTTCACCATGGAACCCACCAAGCAAAGAGACGAATCGCCAACACCACCTGTCCTCTTTGATGGCTCTCCGCATGCCCACTAGGCTCGACCCAAGAGAAGCCACCCTTCTTCATCGCTAATGGTTAGGAGTGGCATTTACAAAATCTTATTCCTTTGTCATAGGAATGGCCGACAACGCTCTCCGCGGTGCCCGTCGTTGCGAAGAGAGGCTACACCACATCCTGTGCGACTGTTCGTTGTATGACGTCCAGGGACAGTGACTGGCGTCCGTTCTTGCGCGCATCGACAACTGCCAAATGTCTGAGGACATTATTGTTTCATGTGCCCGAGAGAAGACATTGCAACAGAAGGCGACATAAGCACTGTTCAAACTCCTACGCGACATGGATTTGAACAAGCGGCTGTAACAGCAATGTCACACACCACTAAAGACAAGACTGGACTATGACTGAGTGTGCGCGCGTGTGCTGCCTAATGTGCTGTGCTTATCTCTCTTTCCTCTCTCCTCTCTATCTTTCATCTCCCCTTTCCCCTCCCATGCGCAGGGTAGCAAACCAGCTGCCTACAGACTGGTTAACCTCACTGCCATTCTTTACCTCCTATTTTTTCCTTCCTTGCGTGCTGTACGGTACCGGAACCGATCATACCACATATCTAAGACAATAGTATCGTATAGCGAATCCCCATTAGAGTGCTATAAGCGCCATCCAAGCCCCTTTTCCTACTAGTAAAGACACGAAAATGAGTTACGTTCTTTGTGCACAAAACCACAACTTTGATCGCTCGTGACCACCACCGAAAAGGACCTACCTTGATTAGTCCTAGCTAGCCTACGATTCGGTATGTTATCACGGGAAGTTTGTACATGACAACATGAAGATTAGGCGTCGAAAAGGTCGCACTCAAGCAGTTGATCCAAGAGCAGCGCGCGTGATACAATGTTTAGGTTCGCGGCCAGGATATCAACGCCGACAAAAGTCCGCGGACCATTTGAAAGTCCGCGTAGTGGCAGCAAAGGCGAAAGCTCGTGTAGGACAGCGGAAAAGCTTTTGAATTTGCAGATTAGGTGGAGAACGCGCTAACAACGACGCTTTCCGGACAGGAAACTCAATGCGTACTTGACGAGGACGCGATCGGCGATCGCACGTTCCATGCGTAGCACGCGCGGCCGGACTAGAGGCCGGAGCCACGTCAGCGCCGGTGCAAAGGTTGCTACGATACCCAAGCAACCGCCCTTCTTCCTCACTCGGCGAGGCCGTGGAGCTGGGGCAGCGGGGCCGTGGTCTTTTAGATACGAAGCATCTCTTTGACTAGCCGGTGTAACGATGTCCCTCAGTCCACACTACTCTCTCCTGGCTGCAAGTGTTGGGGCGATGCCAAGTAGGTCACGCTTTCCCTCTCAGTGCACGCGCGCTGACGTCACTCTTTCTCTAGTCTGTCGTAGCCCGCCACGTGCCATCACTCTCTTCACCCTCTCCACCGCTCGCAACGTTCGAGCGCACATTGAATGGAAACACTCTTTCGGCTCGTTTATATGTCACGAAACTTACACAAAACCCAAACTGCCCCCCGTTTCTTTGCGTTTCAAATAAACGTTTACTGGAGTAAAGGCGACACCGACTTTCGCTGCATACCGTTCTTCCAGCACCCGCGTAGACGTCCGTTTCAGCCGAGTCAACAGCACGCGCACCACTGCTGCTTCGCATATCTCATTATGGTTCCCTTCGGGGGGATGGTCCATACTTCTTTAGGGGCGATGCTCCTTATGGCGTGGCTTGTGCGTTTCTAGTAGTACGTAACCACCAGTGGCACATACCCGAAATAGGTATAACATTTGACCTCCAAGTTGGTGCCGGTGAGAGATTTTTTATGTGCGTTGTTTAACAATAAAACAATTGTGCTCAATGTACATGCCAATGGCTGCTAATGGAGAATGAGAGACAGGAGCATTCGGCTTTTAGTCAACGCGCATGCTGCGATGCCCATTAGCAGCCATTGGCATGTACATTGAGCACTATCGGACAAGAAAGGGTTGCTACGTTATACTCGCTGGGTGTAACCTCCTTAGTTTTAGAAAGGTTTAGCGAGCGTTGAGCCGCAGGGCCATGAATACAATCAACTAGTATATACCATGAATGAATTCGAGGTGGTTAAAGGGGGGAAGCAGATACGAAGCGCAAGCCGTAAGAAATTAAAAGCTGAATCCTCCTGTCTCTCATTTCTCATTAGCAGCCACTGGCATGTACATTGAGCACTATCTGACAGGAAAAGGTTGCTACGTTATACTCGCTGGGCGTAACCTCCTTGGTTTTAGAAAGGTTTAGCGAGCATTGGGCCGCAGTGCCATGAATACAGTGAACTAGTTTATAACATGAACTCAAGGTGGTTGAAGGTGGGCAGTACACCCGAAGCGCAAGCCGTAAGAAAGTGTGCGTGTGCCACCTCTCATTTAGTCCTTGGAATGTCCACTGAATGGCGGTGCTTCTATATGGGGAATATATGATAAAAAGATGAGAGATGGTGGGACTTGGAGTGTTGAATAGATGGACGAGCGCACACACAGACAGATGCATGGATGGACGCATGAACGGACGCAGGGACGGGCGCACGAACAGACGCATGGACGGTCACACAGACAGACGCATAGATGGACGAATGCTTCGCCCCACTCTCCATCATTCACTCTGTAGATATGCTGCCATTTTTTCTTTTTCCTCCGCTCAGTTGACGTAAAAGGGCTGTGCAAATACGGTACAGAATTACTTATCGCGGCCCATTTGGGGGAGGGTGGGAGGGGGGGTGCCTATTATGCACGGAACTAAAAAAAATGATATGCGCCTATTATATGAGGGAATACGGTAATTGTTGTTTTCTGTTAAAGATATATACTTGACTATCTAATTTTCTTCTGATTCGAGTAAACAATTGTGTTTTCACGTCCAGCCCCAAAGCGTTTTCAATTGAAGACTCAAAACTACAAAACTTTTTTTTGCAAGAAAGCCTGCCATTTATTTCTTTGTGGAGATACTGAAGTTTTTCTAACCTTAAACATCTCAGCGATTCTGATGGGGACCACTATAAGCTCAAATTTCGCAATTTCTTTCGTATAACCAGCAATAACGTCATCCTAAGTATCTGTTACACTGCTCATTCCCATTATTTCTGACGCTAGTGACAGTAACACCTCCGTACTTATGCTTCTTTTTATTTACTCTGCCCCCTCTCTCCCTCAAAAAAGGAAAGACAATGGTATAGCAGCCTGTTTCAAGACTGTTCAGAATCCACGACCAATCCTGAAAATGTGCTTCCAGCACATGTGCTCTTGCTTCGGGAGCCCCTACTGCTTTTGCGACGTTCAAGCTGCCGTAAAACTTGCCTGCGAGAAGCACAACATCTCACTGAGCTACCTTCCCGGAGAAGCTTGCGGTGAGTTCTATTTGCCTTTTTCCTCACAAAAACAGGAAACCCAACAAGAAGCCATAAGTATAGAACCAGCACTGCAAAACAATGCTGCCATTTTGGCACCAGTACTATTGTAAAAACAAAACATATGAAATCGTGACAGAGAACACTTTGAATACGCTGTTGTCTACATAATTTCATTCAAACTAATTTATGTTATTAACTGTCATTCATATCTCGACCAAAGGTACCGATGGTAGGTGTGCACGTATGAGCGTTTCGCCACACCATTCGTTGAAAAAGAAGAAATAGTGTCGCATTATTTGTGCTTACATTTACGTATTAAAACTCTCGTCGCAGAATCGGGCTGTCCACCGGGTATGGAGTTCAACACTTGCGGCCCGGTCGTCCCGCCGCGATGTTCGCCACACAACAAGATCCGCAATGGACAGTGCATGCCGGGCTGTTTCTGTCCCGCAGGCCAAGTCCTGCACGGAAGGAGATGCATAGATAAGCACGAATGCCCAGCAGACTCCAAGAGTCCGTTTAGAAGGGATTGATTGGTCATCGCCACAGCATCGAACCTGTTATCATCTTGTCATCATCACTGGTTCTTATCTTCGCAACGCTAGCTTTTCCTTTCGAAAAAAGAGATCTAACTGAAATAAAAAAAATCTGCCCTTTCATTCTGTCCGTGTTACGTCTATTTTAGCTTGAGTGGAGATGAATAAACTTTATTTGTGAAACGCTTACTGCGTCTTGTGCCCGGGGCTAGGCCGCCAGCTCGAGGAACATCTTTTGAAGTTCCCGGCAATGTGAATCACACAGAAAGGCCATTTTTGCATCTTTGTTACGCTAATTGGCTTATTGTAATTCTCGTTATCACATTACACAGCCTAAATTAAAGAACTGGAATTGCACTCAAAGCAGCCAATCAGAACTAGAATTGCGCAAACGGCAGTCATTCCCTCGCACAAATGGCAATGCCTCGAACACCACACTATATGCGTGAGGTCAAAGCCAAATTCTCTACAGTGTACATTAAGTGGTTTACACGTGGAGCCATAGAGTTTCCTAAAATTAACTAGGGGGGACTCTGGCACTGAAATTGTGCAGCGACCATGGGAATGATGGGTAGTACACACATTTGCCTAGTCTTCGTACTTGCGGCTTCGTTTATTTCTGTGTTTTGGCTTTGTTTCAAAAGAAAGATTCAACCCTTTTAATTTTCGTGACCTGATTTGGAAAGGTAAGTTTAAAAGAATAAGGTGGTGAAGTGCAATCCCTAAACATTTGCTAATTTTTGTTTCACGAGAAAACAGCTCCACGTCACACGAACACACACGGAGCCACAAGCAGGCCAGAAGTACGAAGATTAAACAAATGTGTGTACTACCCATCATTCCCATGCTCGCTGAAGCGCCGTGCGTTGCAGCTCCCATAGACACTAGCGGCAGAGTTCCCTCTAGTGTATATTAGGAAAGTCTATGCTTGGAGCAACATAGCAAACGTAAAGCGCAGACACTCTCATTGAACAATGCGCCCACATGACTGCTAGCACTCCTAGCAGCCGGCCTTAAATGGTTACAAGGTTCTTTTTCCGGCCTTGACATCGCGCCACACTGGTTTTAGTGTTAGTTTCAGCATTCTTGTGCGAAGATTGGGTGTTTCTTCTACTGTTCTCCGCAGAGGGCTTTCATTAGCCGCTTTTAGAGTCAAAGGGGGCTGCGGGCATGGCTATTGCAAATACGTTCATCTGTAGGCAGTTCTTGCGGGGAAAAAATGCACGCCCACTTTACAAATAAATCGTGCTTATTCAGACAGCAGTAGCTAAAAAAGCATTAAATATCAGCTAAACAGGCGTTTATAAGTAATGCACTACCTTCCTATTAAAAATTTGAGAAGTCAATACGTAAAGTTTAATATTTATACGAACTGCAGTGCATTGCGTTTCTTCGGAAATAACATTGCTTTGTAGAAAAAACACCATGGCATCAAGCAAGCCGTAAAAAGTACTCAATATTCGCACGCATATTCATTGTCAACACCAACATTTCAACACGTCATTTCACAGTAAAATATAAAAAAATATTATTTATTTTCTTTATTTATTTACAGGTACTGTTGGCCCATTGGACCGTTACAAGGGTGGGGCATAAATCTAATCTGAGTTGTATTGAAAACTGGGCTAGTTGGTAACGACTCATTGTAAGGTAAACAGCGCAAAACTCAAAGACAAAATGTTAGAAAGGCATAAGACGAGCAGTGTTTCACGTTGTTCCCCTCTTACAATAAATCAAATCACTGTTTACATGAAATAGGAAGGCAAATTTTATACAAAAAATCTAAAAACCACGATGTGTCATTACATATAAACAGTGAACAAAATCTGACATAATAACTATCATGTCAATTATAGAGAAGCAACGTATAGACGAAAAAAATAGAAAAGTTGTACATCACATTATTTTGTTCAATCACCTACATTATTCATACATCATTCACTGGAAAAAATTAAGCATCACAATACTGAACTCTACATGTCACATGAAATTTGTGTGATTCAGTACATTCAATCAAATTAAGAAAAAGGGCTAGCATTCACTTAGAAAATATTGTGTAGTTTTGAATTCAAATTTTTTTAAATTTTCGCAATTCCGTACAGTCATTTATGATTCTAGGAGAACAAGAGTATGCGTATGTGTTTACGCGAGATTTGGGGATTTGAAAGTTGCCGCGGTAGTCACTTCGTAGGTTCTGGACAGGTCACGGAATGAGGCACAGCGCTACATCAAAGTTAAACGTATTTTGAGAAAGCGAAAACAAGAATTTTAGTCTGGCTATACAACGGTGTTCCAAAAGGGTGGGTAACTTCAGTTGTTGCAGCATATATATCACAGAATTAGTTCGAGAGTATCTTGAAAGAATAATTCTAGCCGCTCTTTCTTTTATTGAAATAGAAAATAAACGAAGGAGTTTTTGTCACCGTTACTTGGCGATGGCTACCCCTTTCCACCTAATTGGAACAAATAAAATTATGAAATTGACTGATATATTGTGGGGTTTAACGTCCCAAAACCACTATATGATTGTGAGAGACGCCGTAGCGGAGGGCTCCGGAAATTTTGACCACCTGGCGTTCTTTAACGTGCACCAAAATCTGAGCACATGGGCCTACAACATTTAGCCTCCATCGAAAATGCAGCCGCCGCAGCCGGGATTCGATCCCACGACCTGTGGGTCAGCAACTCGCTCAACTTTATTGATTAATCTTTTCTGATAAGGGTCGCATATGATACTTGCATATTCTAATGTAAGTCTTACTATTGCTAAATAGGCTGTTGACTTTGCTGGTCTTGACGCAACAATCAGCGTGAATAATCAGACAAGCTGTAGAAAAAGCAACATGAAAACCAACACTCCTTGAGTATTGCTAATAAAAACAATCTAGCTCTCATTGCCCACGACAAGCAAGGTAATTGCATTGTGTGATGGTGTAGCCGACATCGTCCACACAATGAACTCCTACTTCTCGGCCATAGGTGCGCTGTAGCTCCTTGAATCCTTGACTCCGGCGTTCGAGGTGAAATTCAGGGCGGATATTTCTCGGTAGATCTTTTATGCATCTTCGGAGGAAGTTGACGTCATTTTTTTTCTCATTACGGTGGAGCGTAATGGATAAGTCTCCTGATGCCACGGCCATCTTTAGTGGTGGTGAGCCTGTGGTTTGGTGATGATATATGTGCCTCAGTTAATTTTTATATGTATGCTTCATTCGTGCGGCTTGAACACGGAACCATAATGCTTAGGAAGATTACCCTCAGTATTCTGGGTGTTGATATCATTATTTTTCAAAATTTTTTACAACACTAGGGCGCACGGCTGACCCAGGATAGCTGAACAATTAACACGCTACCCCAGAAAGCTATCGCCCGCCAGCGGAAGCCAAAGAGAGCGTGCCTGGCCCTGTCGTGCGCCCAGCCGATGCAGAAGGAGAACAGAGCGGAGAGGGAATTACCACTCACTCACGACACGTTCGGTTGGTTTTCCGCAGGAGAAGAAGAGGAGAGGAGAGTATCACTCTACCCATGAGCTCTGCGCTTCTCTTCCACTCCCTCTTACGAAAACGCAATGAATGATGTTATAATAATTTAAAAAAACCTGAAATATAGCTTGCATATGGGTCACCAGCAGTATCTAGTTCATCGTCACTGTTTAAAGTGATCGAAAGTTGTTAAACATGTATTGTCACATGAGTCAGTAGATAACTCGTTCATCCGTAGACTTCTTTTTGTTAGCGTATAACCAGTTCTCGCAGCCGTAATTGGGAAAGTTTTAAAGTCCATAGAAGTTAACGAAGTAGCACTGTTCATGTCGCCGTGCAGGCTTCTTCTCATCCCCGTGCTTGGTAGCCTTTGTAGCGAAAGCGCCATCTTGTCTGTCCTCAGTCACATGTGTTTTTGTTTTCTTTTTTGCTTCCACGACGACACCGGCAAGGAGGCTGCACTGCACTGACTTACCCTCCTCTGTGCGCCAGGAGAGGGTGTATTTTTGTCCATAGTTTTTTTGCTGGACGCTGTAAGGCCGCTGCTGCAGCTGCTGAGAGAGGAGCATGGATGGATGGATGGATGGATGGATGGATGGATGGTTCCAGCTGTGCCCTTCAGATCAGGCGGCGGCTCACGCCACTTAGCCATAAAAATAGGCACTATCACTATATTGCCGCATGTTGTTAGGCACCTACTGAAGTCTTGCGCCGCTTCCTGCTCTTATGAATTCTGTCACGCCAACGGACAAGCCACACGCGCCAAGCTAAATGCGCCATGCAACGCTGGCTGCACGTGTCACCACACCACGCGCTGGAAAAAGAAGGCTGGCGTGTCACCACACCACGCGCTGGAAAAAGGAGTGGCACGCGGCGAGACGCAAAAGAAGAGGTTGACGAGGTTTTTTTCTAGCGAGCTCAGGACAACCCTTGCGTGTTTAGTTGACGGCACATGTTCGCCATAAATAAATAGCTGTTTTAGCTTCCGGCGTAGTATTTGTTAGTTACAATATGTTGAAGGGCTGAACTTCACTCGCGCCTTATTGTAGCCACCAGTCTGTTAACCGCCTCCTGGTTATTTCTACCCGTTTAAGGTCTATTTTGCCTTATCTGCCTCCAAACCCACATACTTTGGAAATTAGCCCGCCGTTATGTTAAAATTTAGAGAGGAACCATTTGCAGAACATTTTCAAACATTCAGCAGTTTTCTCCTCCTCTCCACACGCACTACATAACGTATCTGGGCCTTCGTATTTGGATCGGTGCGTCTTGGACCACAATACTCGCTTTCTGGTCTCGAACAGCAGAGAACTACCCCGAGAATTATCATAGATCTTTTCTTTTGCAATTTTCTGCTTGAAAGTTGCAAAACCGGTCCCATACGTTCACGGAACCAGCGAGACGCTGGCGCGGATCTTCAAAAGGGAGGGGGTTCGCATCACGCACGTGCCTTCGTGTACGCTGGGCCACCTCCTCCCTCACCCGAAAGACCGGCCAACAATGGACAGGAGCCCCGGTGTCGTTTACGAAATTCAGTGCGCCGAGTGCCCCGCGTCCACGGTGTAAGAATAGTTATTCTTACACCGTGCCCGCGTCGTATATCGGCGAGAAGAAAAACCTACCGGAACGACTGAAGCAACACGCCAACGATGTGCGGAAGTTCTACAAAGAGTGCAGCGCAGTCGCCGAACATGCTGAGACAGTGGACCACCAGATAAATTTCGAAGTGACGGCCATCCTCTAAAGCGAGCCGAACTGGAGGAGAAGGTTGTGTTACTCGAGTGGTGGTGGTAGTGGTTAGAAGATGAGAAAAAGCACCTAATTTCTGCAACCCGGTCGGGAGCACGGCGCAGTGCCTATTACTCGAGTGATGGCACATGCAGAAAAACAGCCCACAACATCAACCGCTCTCTCAGAACCCTTCCCCCAGTGTACACACACGGATTGCGCTCCACGGCAAAACGAGAGAGAGAGAGAGACAGAGAGAGGGGTCATTAGCCACCCCTCGTGTGCTTTGAAGACGCTGCTGCTACGTAGCCTACGCAGTCACCCCAGAAGAAGGAACCAAGTCCGTTCCGAAACGTCGGGTCTCCTAAAAAATTTTGGTTGGAGCCTATATCATCTCCCAGTTTCATACCCAACCAGACAGACTTCTGTCAAATGTTTACATTCGCATTGCATTTATATATGTTCGGATACCTGTTCTTCCCATTTTATAACCACGTTGTTACTTTTATAGTTATCCTTTAGGAGATTAGTTATTTCATCTTCCACATCTAGTGTGTCCAGGGTTCCCCACAAGTCTTCTTGAATCACACTATCGTAAGCTCAATTGATATCGAGGATTGCCAGCCACAGGGGCCTGTGTTCTTTTTCCGCTATGTCAATACACTGTATCAATGAAGACAGATTGTCCTCGAACCTCCTTCATTTAAGGAACCCATTTTGTAGTCCTACCAGCACCTCTTTAATCTCCACCTATGTCTTTCCTTGGCTATCTGCATCACAAGCCTGTAAACCACTGATGGATAAATGGATTGATTGATATGGCTGTACCCTTTATATCGGGCGGTGGCTAACGCCCTCAAGCCGTAATACTTAATGACCCAAAAACTACATTAATTTTTCACCTTTAACTAGTGCGGTTGAGGACTGTTACTTTCCAGGGAAGAGTTGAATTTTCCCTCGTGCCTTGACTTTAGCCACCGATCAGATAACCTCCTACTAGTTATTTCTACCTGCTTCAAGTCTATTTTGCCCTCCCTGTCCCTAAACCCCAGTGCTGTGAAAAGCTCTGCGCAATCATTCTGAACTATAGAGTGCAGCCCTTTACAGAACATTATCAAAAGTCAGGCAGTTTCCTCTTCCTCTCCACACGCACTGAATACTGTGTCTACCCCTTCGTATTTGGCCCGATATGTCTTGATTCGCAATACTCCCGTCCTGGCTTCAAACAGTAGAGAACTGCCCCGAGTATTGTCATAGATACTTTCCTTGGCAATTTCCAGTTTAAAAGTTTGATAGACCTCTAGTGCGGACTTCTTAATCATGCTAATTCTCCACACATCAGTCTCAACTTCTTTCACATTTTTCTTAGCTTGGCGCCCTGCTGTTTTCCAAGTATTTACCAATCAAATTTCTAGTTCGCTTTTTACATTTTATATCGACATTCTTCATGTACAAGTAGCTGAATAGAATACCTTGTTAGCCCAACGCTCCTACCCCATTTCTCTCAATCGCTTCTCAAATTTTATCTTGCTGCTAGCTTCCCTGCCCTCAAATGATGTCCATCTCATATCACCTTGTACTCCTTGATTTGGTGTATTCCCGTGAGCTCCTAAGGCAAGCCTAGCTATTCCACGTTGCTTAATTTCTGATATTGCTTGAACTTCTGATCTCATGCACAAGACTGCATTGCCGAACGTCAGACCAGGAACCATGACCCCTTCTCATAGTCCTCTCACAATATCATACCCATTGTAATTCCACAGTGCCCTGTTTTTTCATCACCGCTGCATTCCTGTTACCTTTAGTCGTCACGTATATTTCTGCTATTTAGATGCAATGCGTCAGGTGAGAACAGATTGTATTCAAACCTCCTGTGTTTCCGAAACACATTCTGCAGTTTCCCCAGCACCCCCTCATCCTCTATCCATGCCTGTAGTCTTTCCTTTAAAATCTGCATCGCCAGCCTGTATACCACTGATGTCACTGTTATAGGACGGTAGTTGTTTATGTCAGCTTTGTCCCCCTTTCCTTTATAGATCATGCTCATCCTGCTAAGTTTGCATTCATCGGGAACTTCTCCATTGATTATTATTTTGTTCACTGCCTCTCTCAAAGCCTGCTTAGGCTTCAGATCTAATGTCTTTATCAGCATAATTGGAATGCCATCTGGACCTGTTGATGTACTACTAGGAACCCTCTTCTCAGCCCTTTCCCACTCTCGTTGTGAAAATGGAGCCATTGTGCCACTTCATTCATCCTTGTGTATTGTGGTTCATAAAGCACTTCTTTCTTGAAAAGTTTCTGTCACCCTTATTCTTATATTTTCAATAGCTTTGTATCCTTCTAGCCTAGCACCTTTAACTATAGTTATAAACCTCTGCTCTAGGCTCGTCTCATTTCTTAGGGAGTTTAGATGGTTACAAAATTTTGCAGCTGCCTTTTTATTTTTTATGTACTTTTTCCAGCCAATGAGCTCCTTTTCTTCTAATATATTTATTGATCAGACGGGATGCATCCCTTCTACAGCTTAGAAAGATTTCCCATTTTCTTTCAACATCGTCTGTCGGTTCACGCCGCTGCTTAGCATGTCTGTGTTCTCTAGAGGCTTCCTGACGTTTTCCTATGGCTCTCTTAACTTCCTAATCCCACCAACTCTTGGGTTTGTGTCTTCTTTTCTGGGGTGACTTGTCACGTGCCTTATCAAGCTCTAGCTCAAACATTCTAATTAGATTCGCGCATGTCCACACTGTTTTATTATCCTCAGTGATTACTTTCTCAATTTGTTTAGTGGTTATTTCAATTTGCTTTTCTGAATAAAATTTTTCCTGTAGTTTCTCATCTTGTCTCCTTCCCACTTTCACTGCTATTCCAAAACTTAGCTTGATACGTTTGTGATCACTACCCAGACTTCTGGAGCCACCTTCATCTATGTGCATTCCGCTAAGCTTATCATACATCTTATGTGAAATCAGTGCGTAATCTATCGTCGACTGCAGCCTTCTTATCTCCCATGTTATTTGCCCTTCACACTTCTCGGTACTGTTGAAAATGATCAAATCAAGCCTTTCACACATATCCATGATCATTTTGCCTGTTGGGTCGGTATACCCATCTATATCTTCTATGTGCGCATTCATATCTCCTAGTATAATTATCTCGCACTCTCCTCCTAACTCCTTGATGTCCTTTGATATACACTCTACCATTGCCTGGTTTTCCTTTCTGGCCTTTGCTCCTATCTACGAGTACACCAAACCAAGGAGTGTAATTTTCATTTTCCCTGCCAGTTTTCCTCTTAGCCATAAATGATTCTTGCTTTCCTGCTTAACTTTTTGCCAGTCTGTACTTTTATGAATGAATGCCCCAATAACCCCCCCCCTTTCTGCTGTCTTCTGTTCTATTACAATATTCCCACGCGTAGTCCGGATTGTTGGGAGGTTGTTCCATGTCCCTAAGATGGGTTTTTACAAAACCGTATACCATCGTCCTCTCCTCCCTTAGCTGTTCTTCTATCTCTTCCCACTTCAGCCTGTTTCGGCCACCCTGCATGTTAATATACCCTATGTCTGAATTCGCTAGGCACTAGTGGCTACGTCTATTTCTGCCCCGGACTCTACCTATCATATATACTGGTGCCACTTTAGAATCGTATCTGTCCATACCACCTGTCAAAGAGTCTCCCTGGTTGTGTTCCTCGTTACTAGCTATCCTGCACCCTGAAGGGCCCACCTGCCCCCCAAAAAAGCTACTGCGCGTCCTGCAAGTCGCCAACCCACCTCATGACCTAGCCGCCCATCGAAGTGAATTCTGTCTCGTTGAAAACCACCCCACCTATGCACCTGTCTGTGTATTTCCACTAGCTCAAAGCTTTTTTCTCGGCTCAGCCGCCACATCTCTTGGTTTGCGCTGACAACCGCTCTTTGCAGGTTGCTATCATGCACCGGTACCTCCGGTATCGTGCACATATCACTACCTGTACCTGAGGAGAAGTGGCGCGCATGTCATCGACGCCTTTCGCCAGTGTGGTTGCTAGTCCTGCTGTATCTTCATTTAGGACATCGTTTAAACCACCTGAAATTATCACGAGGTTTCGTCTATCAGGTGTAGTTTTGAGTTTTGCGCTCGCTTGCCTCATGACTGCTTCCATCTTGCGCCCTGGGAACACCCCTACTGCAACCCTCTCGTCACCTCTTACCCTCTCTTTGATGGCTTCTGTGGATCGATTTAAATTCGCGCCCCCGGCGATTATAACATCCTGTGACTTTTCAGCTGGAGCGTCCTGCACCTGGGGGTTACTTGGACCTGTGACGCCAGCTGCTTTGTCCCCTCCCAGCCCCACCACTACTTCGCTGAAGCTGGGCCTTGCGACAATTGAACCGGCTGAACCTGTTTTTTCCGAACTTGCTTTATCTTTCTTCTTCGCAGTTCTGGTTGCCGGTTCCCTACTGTTCTCTCCGTAGGCCGCTCCTCTGTTCCCCTTGGCTAGTGCTTCCTCGGCGGACTTCAGCCTTTCTCCCTCGTTTTCTCTTGCTCTGTCGCAACGCAATCTCGACTTCGGGGATTCTCATCAGCGGATCACTCTGGGCAACCATCATTTTCTCCATTTTTTCCTCGACCTCACATTGCCTACACTTCGCGTCAGCCTTTTCTTCTTCCGCTTCTACACTTGGGTCCACTTTCAATGCCACCCCACATCCTGAACACTTTACAGTCTCTTTAACCATGTCTTTCCGACGCTAATTGTCCCTATGACTTGTCTCACTTGATAATTACAAAACTCGAGCCCTGCCCTACGAAAAAGAGAAAGTCTAAGCTCTCCTACGAAAATTTGCGTGTTCAATGCACGTGCACCTCCCCCGTGGGGTGGCAAAAGAAAAACAAAAACAAAAATAAAACACACAGACACGCACAAACTAATAAATACTGGTCACTGACTACCGAAAAAGCCGTACAATAAAATAAGTCCTACAGGGATTTTAACTGCTGGCTTATAATTATAAAGACAAGCTCAAAACATGCAGAACAACTTACCTGCGCAGTCCATTGGGATCGCTCAAAAAACACGTCCATCCACCGTGATAGTCCGAACCGAACACCAGAGGTGAAGGTGAATATGGATAGATGGATGGATGGATGGGTGAACGCCACCTAGTCATAATACTTAGTGAACTAACCATTAGATTTATCTTTTTTTCCTTTAACTAGTGAGGTTGAGGATTCCTACTTTGCAGTGAAGGGTTTAATTTTCACTCGTGCCTTGGCTTTAGCCACCAATCAGATAACCTCCTTCTGGTTAAGCCTACCCGCTTAAAGTCTATTTTGCCCTCCCTGTCCCTGAACCCCAATGCTTTGAAAAACTCGGCGCCATCATCCTGAACTATAGGGTGAAGCCCTTCACAAAACATTATCAAGTGTTCGGCAGTTTCTTTTTCCTCTCCTCGCGTACTGCATACTGAGTCTACCCCTTCGTATTTGGCTCGTTATGCCTTGGTTCGCAACACTCCCATCCTGGCCTCAAACAGTAGAGAACTACCCCGAGTATTATCATAGATCCTTTCCCTGGCAATTTCCTGCTTAAAGTTCGATATATCTCTAACGCGGACTTTTTAGTCATGATGATTCTCCACATGTCAGTCTCAGCTTCCTTCACCTTCTTCTTAACTGATAACTCTTTTTGGTTCGGCCACCTGCTGTTTTCTAAGTATTTACCAGTCAATTTACTGGTTCGCTTCCTCCATTTTGTATCGACATTCTTCATGTACAAGTAGCTGAAAACCTTCCTAGCCTAACGCTCCTCCCCCAATTCTCTCAATCGCTTCTCAAATTTTATCTTGCTGCTAGCTTCCCTGCCCTCAAATGATGTCCATCCCATATCACCTTGTACTCCCTGATTTGGTGTATTCCCGTGAGCTCCTAAAGCAAGCCTACCTATTCCACGTTGCTTAATTTCTAATCTTGCTTGAACTTCTGATCTCATGCACAAGACCACATTGCCGAACGTCAGCCCAGGAACCATGACCCCTTTCCATATTCCTCTCACAACATCGTACCTATTGTAATTCCACAGTTCCCTATTTTTCATCACTGCTGCATTCCTGTTACTTTTTGTCGTCACGTATATTTCGTGTTCCCTCAGGTACTCGGTCCCATTGCTTATCCATACGCCCAGATATTTGTATTTATCTGTTATCTCTAGCGTGACCTCCTGTATCCTAAGCTCACTACCTTCGTTGTCATTGAAAATCATGACTGCTGATTTTTCCTTACTGAATCTAAAATCTAACCTATCTCCCTCATTACCACAGATGTCCATCAATCTCTGCAAATCTTCCTTGTTGTTGGCCATTAGCACTATATCATATGCGTACATTAATGCTGGTAGTGCCTGATCAATAAGTTTTCCTTGTTTGACAAAAGAGAGGTTGAAGCCCAGCCCACTTCCTTCTAATTTTGCCTCTAATCCTTGTAGGTACATCATGAATAATAAGGGTGACAGGGGGCACTCCTGCCTAAGCCCCCGTTTTACCTCTGCAGGCTTGGATACCTGTTTTTCCCACTTTATAACTACCTTGTTACCTTTATAGATACCCTTTAAAAGATTAGTGACTACATGTTCCACGCCTAGTGTGTCCAGTATTCCCCACAATTCCTCTTGAACCACGCTATCGTACGCTCCCTTGATATCCAAAAATGCTAGCCACAGGGGCCTGTGTTCCTTTAATGCTATTTCGATGCACTGCGACAGTGAGAACAGATTGTCTTCCAACCTCCTGTGTTTCCTAAACCCATTCTGCAGTTCTCCCAGCACCCCGTCATCCTCTATCCATGCCTGCAGTCTTTCCTTTATAATCTGCATCGCCAGCCTGTAGACCACTGATGTCACTGTTATAGGACGGTAGTGTTTTATGTCAGCTTTGTCCCCCTTTCCTTTATAGATCATGCTCATCCTGCTCAGTTTCCATCCATCGGGAACTTCACTATCGATTATTAGTTTGCTCACTGCCTCTCTCAAAGCCTGCTCAGACTTCGGACCTAATGTCTTTATCAGCGTAATTGGAATGCTATCTGGACCTGTTGATGTACTACTCAGAACCCTTTTCTCAGCCCTTTCCCACTCACGTTGTGAAAATGGAGCCATTGCACCACTTGGTTCGTCCTTGTCTATTGTGGTGCATAAAACACTTCTTTGTTGAAATTTTTCTGTCACCCTTGTTCTTATATATTCAACAACTTCGTCCCCTTCTAGCCTAGCACCTTGAGCTGTAGTTATAAACCTCTGCTCTAGATTTGTTTCATTTCTTAGGGAGTTTAGATGGTTCCAAAATTTCGCAGCTGCCTTTCTGTCCTTTTTATGTACTTCTGCCAGCCACTGAGCACCCTTTCTTCTAATGTTTTCATTGATCAGGAGGGATGCTTCCCTTCTAGAGCTCAGAAAGATTTCCCATTTTCTTTCAACATCATCAGTCGGTTCACCCCGTTGCTTAGCATGTCTGTGTTTCCTAGAGGCTTCCTGACGTTTAGCTATGGCTCTCTTGACTTCCTCATCCCACCAACTTTTGGGTTTGTGTCTTCTTTTCACGATCTTCTTTTCTTCTTTTCTTCTTTTTCAGGAGACAGTCTTCTTTTCTTCTTTTCTCCACCAACTTTTGGGTTTGTGTCTTCTTTTCCAGATATTCTTTTCTTCTTTTCCAGGAGACAGAGGTGAAGGGCGCCACCTGGTGGCGCTAAGACGAACGAGGCCACAGAATTGCCGTTGCAGGAACCTACCGCATTCTGTCTCTTTGGGGATGTAAACTCTCGACAGCGGCATTTCTCCGAATGCATTACCATTTCAAACTTCTTTTTTTTGTCAAGGACAACCTCCGAAAACAAGAATGCATATCTAAAATAGGGGTCTTCCAAAGAGTCACAAGATTTCGAATGTCGGTACCATCTTCCGTTAAACTGGTATTCCGGGAACTGCTCTAAGTATGCAAGTATAACGTGCATGCTGAATTTATCTGCGTTGACAAGAAATCTTTTATTCGTCAAAGTTGCAATGCGCATATTACGAAACGTTCGCTATAGTGAGATTCCCAGTTCAGAAATTTTTCATCGATTCTAGCCTCCATTTTATCCTGCAGTTCTGTAGTTAAGCTCTACGGGTTTTCGCTGGTGCGAAGACCTGCAAAGGCGAACGAATCTTGCCCGAAGTATAGAGTAAATTTTAGGCGCGAAGCTCTCCTAAGCGGCACCCGTTAGTCTCTCGTCGTAGTACGTAACATGTCTTACGCTTTGACCTGCATGGCGGTGCCGGTGGGAGATTTCCCCGGTGTGTTGTTGAACAATAAAAAATTCGCAGAGTGTGCGTTAACTAAAAGCCGAGTTCTCCTGTCTTTTATTTCCCATTAGCAGCCATTAGTATGTACATTGAGCACTATCTGAGAAGAAAGGGTTGCTACGTTATTCTCGCTGTGCGTAACCTCCTTGGTTTTAGAAAGGTTTAGTGAGCGTTGAGCCGCAGTGCCATCAATACAGTTAACTAGTATACACCAAGAAATCGAGGTTGTTAAAGGTGGGAAGTAGACACGAAGTGCAAGCTGTAACAAAGTGTGCGTGTGTCACCTCTCATTTAGTCCTTGCATTGTCCGATGGATGGCGATGCTTCTGTATGGGGAATATAAGATAAACAGATGCGAGATCGTGGTACTTAGAGCGTTCAATAGATGCACGAACGGACACACAGACAGATGCATGGACGAACGCAGGGACGTACGCACAAAAGGACGAGGGGACGCACGGACGGGCGGATGGACGCACGGACGGTCACACAGACGGACGCATATATGATGAAAAGATGCGAGATGGTGGTACTTGAAATGTGGACTAGATGGACGAACGGACACACAGACAGATGCATGGACAGGCGCACGGATGGCTGCACGGATGGATGGACGCATGGACGGACCCAGGGGCGAATGCATGGACAAACGCAAGGACGGCGCACGGATGGACGTGCGGACGCATGAACAGACGCGCGCACGGACGGGCGGATGGACGAACGGCTGGTCACAGAGACGGACAAATGGACGGACGGATGCTTCGCCCCACTCTCCATCATTCACTCCATGGATACGCTGCCACTTTTTAGGGGCGAAGCTCCTTATGGCGTGGCTTGTGCGTCCTCGTAGTACGTAACCACCGGTGGCACATACCCGAAATAGGTATAACATTTGACCTCCAAGGTGGTGCCGGTGAGAGATTTCTTCTGTGCGTTCTTTAACAATAAAAAATAGTGCTCAATGTACATGCCAATGGCTGCTAATGGGGAATGAGAGACAGGAGCATTCGGCTTTTAGTCAACGCGCACTCTGCGATCCCCATTAGCAGCCATTGGCATGTACACTGAGCACTATTGGACAAGAAAGGGTTGCTACATTATACTCGTTGGGTGTAACCTCCTTAGTTTTAGAAAGGTTTAGCGAGCGTTCAGCCGCAGGGCCATGAATCCAATGAACTAGTATATACCATGAATGAATTCGAGATGGTTAAAGGGGGGAAGCAGATACGAAGCGCAAGCCGTAAGAAATTCAAAGCTGAATCCCCCTGTCTCTCATTTCAAATTAGCAGCCACTGGCATGTCCATTGAGAACTATCTGACAGGAAAAGGTTGCTACGTTATACTCGCTTGGCGTAATCTCCTTGGTTTTAGAAAGGTTTAGCGAGCATTGGGCCGCAGTGCTATGAATACAGTGAACTAGTATATACCATGAACTCAAGGTGGTTGAAGGTGGGAAGTAGACTCGAAGCGCAAGCCGTAAGAAAGTGTGCGTGTGCCACCTCTCGTTTAGTCCTTGGAATGTCCACTGAATGGCCGTGCTTCTATATGGGGAATATATGATAAAAAGATGCGAGATGGTGGGACTTGGAGTGTTGAATAGATGGACGAACTGACACACAGACAGATAGATGCATGGATGGACGCATGAACGGACGCAGGGGCGGATGCATGAACGAACGCAGGGACGGACGCACGAACAGACGCATGGACGGTCACACAGACGGACGCATGGACGGACGAATGCTTCGCCCAACTCTCCATCATTCACTCCGTGGATATGCTGCCATTTTTTTCTCACAACCTCGCTTTATAAATTAACGATGGCTTTCCCAAAGCGTAGAGGACGCTCTAGGTGCTGACCAGTGCGGACGCGCGAAGATCGGCTCCTGCTTTCAAGAATGCTTTCCTGTGGTATTCGCGAATATGTCGCCGAGTTTTTACTCTCATCGTGTGCCTAAGTTCTTAAGAAATCAGCAGATACCACCTTTGTGCCGGTGAGTGGACTTTTAAACCGTTTTTCGGGACATTTTTACACAGCAACGCCACCGGGGGATTTAGGCCTAACCAAGGAGGCGATTGTCGCCGATGCGCCGGCCCGGCGCCAATTCGACTCAACGCTCTGCGCGTTCCAGTATCTGCAACTGAGAATGGAATACCAAGTAGATGGAGAGGACATCTCTCCAGAGGATTGCACGGAAGAAATGGGTTGGAAGGAAGCCGAAACGAGACGCTCAAGGAATAAGCAAGCCGCGGTTAGCGTTCCTGCTGCCAAGGGTTCAACCGAGGCCGGCGTTGCGGGAGACGCTCGAGCCAGTCGTAGTAGGTATGACACCAAGCATACAATCGTGCGAGCTGGACGCATGCCGCCACTACCTAAGGACTTCAGCAAAATTGTGCTACGACCACGTGGAGGATTAAATATCTCGAGAATTGGCACTGGAGCCGTGGCAGACGCGATAGTACTGGCGGCTGGCGTCAAAGAGGAAGAGGCATGCAGGACATCATCTGTTCCAACTTGCAGCAGAAAATTATGGTGGCAAGCACTCCGGACCAAGACAGAGCTTCAAGATACCTCAAGGTCAAGCAAATTGACATTGGAGGCAAAGTTTTCGAGGTTAGCGCGTACGCCGCGGCACCCCACGACACTTGTAAAGGAGTGATTCGCGGGATCCCCGTAAGCGATACTCAGGACATTTTGACCCGAAAGATTGTGAACGCGAACAACCCGCTCGCGCTGCAGGCCAAGAGAATCAAGAACACCGGGACAATCATCATAGCGTTCGAAGGACACAAGGTGCCCAGATTCGCGAGATATGGACCTTCACTTCTGCAGTGCTCCCTTTACCGCAAGAACATCGATATTTGTTACGTCTGCGGAAAGCTGGGACATCGGGCTGACGTCTGTCCGAACCCAGCTGAAACAATCTGCAGAGGCTGCGAAATCAAGAACCCAGATAGCCTGCACCAGTGCAATCCAAGATGCAGGCTGTGCGACGGTCACCATCCCACGGCAGACAAGGAGTGCAAGAACAGGTTCTTAGTGCCATATGTCGTCAGACGCAGACGTTGGGAAAGATCGCGAGCAGCCGCAGAAGCCCGGGACGCATCAATCACATCAAGTCCAGACATCAATGACAAGCAGCTTATTCCAGCCTACGGGACCCAGAGCATCCACACTACACAAGAACAGGAAAGGCGGCCCCACTCCAGGGGGAGGTCGCGTTCCAGAAGGGGTTCTAGACCCAAGGCCCGCTCCCAATCACGGGGGCGCTCGAGTTCTCAAGGTCACCATCAGGGTCGGGATCAGCCTGGGCGGCACCCGAATGGCCAGCTACCTGGCGTTCAGTTCGAGATCACGGCTTCACACCCGGGGAGGACGCCTGCAGTTACTTCGAAAGGCAGCTAGGCTGAGCGAGTGCGCAACGGCGGGGCAGAGGTGATGACAGGTAAGCTGCCAGAGCATGATAGAATTGCACAGCTAGAGCAAGAAAACACGAGACTTACAAAATCAAATGAGAGGCTATCAGCTGAGTTAAAGGAAATAAAAATTCTTCTCACTAAGCTAACCAGCGCGCAATCTTCACAGCCAATGCCTCAGCCAGTTGATGTCCCTGTGGCTGAAAACGTGGGGGACTCGAGAACCGCAAAAAAGAGGGCAGTCATGGCAGAACACGTGGAAGCCAACCAAACGACCATGTCAGATATGAAAGAGGTGTTTGACACGCTCAGCAAAGTAGTAACCAATCTTAGCGAGCAGATGGGTAGGCTACAATCAAGCGTGGCGGCACTGGAAGAGCATATGACTTTGCGCATTACAAAGGTCGAAGCATATCTGCACAACACAGCAAGGCCTCCTCATGCACCAAGCTCTCCTTTTCGGCCACCAATACTAGTGGTACCAAACCTGTCGACAGGTGCAGCATCGGGCTCTGGCCACCCATGTAATAACCATGATGGCAGCGCTACGTGAAGCATTTCGTATCTGGCAATGGAACTGTAGAGGTTACCTTAAAAAGAAGGCAACCCTGCAGCAGTATATCAGGAGCAGCCAAGAAAAGCCTCATATTATATTATTACAAGAGACCCTTTCACCGCAAGCAACGTTGCCTGGATTCCGGCCTGTAATAGGGGATACTGAAGGGAGGGGAGTCTGCACCTTCGTATGCAACAAACTAACGCACGTAACCCATGACCTCAAGATAGAAGCAGGCCGATTGGAACACGTCTTGGTAGAGATCGTGCCGGGTACCAGCAACCGTCAGAGCATTTTCATTCTTAATATATACAGCAGTCCAAAGGAACAAAAGCAAGGGTTCAAGACGGTTCTAAAGAAAGCTGTTAATATCGCCGGGGAATGTCCACTCGTCATAGCAGGTGATTTCAACGCCCCTCATCATACATAGGGTTACAAGTACAACACTGGGAAAGGAAATTGACTTTGGCAAAGTGCCATTGAACTTGATCTCACCCTAATCACAGACCCCAGCCTACCAACAAGGCTTGGTACATCTTGCTGCAGGGATTCCACCCCGGACCTTACATTTGTAAGGAACATCAAGAAGGCCCAGTGGATGAACCTTGCTGTAGACCTAGCTGTAGACCTAGGGAGTGACCACTGCATTCTTGCCACTACCTTCTCCGTGGAGCGTAAAAAGCAGAGAGAATTCCACTTCACAGACTGGGATAAGTTCAGGAAGATAAGGATGGAAAGGGAACAAGATGGCCACAGACAAGGCTTGGAGCAGTGGGTCAAACAGATTAAAGATGACATCAAATCTGTCTCCTCCACCATTACCACAGATCTTCCGGTTGAAAGAATGGATAGCCGGCTTGCTCATCTTCTTGAGGCAAAGAAAGCACTACTGAACCGTTGGAAGGGTCAGCGCCTGAACCGAAGACTGAGGAAGAAGATAGCTGAGGTAAACAGACCAGTTGAGGAACATTGTCGCGCACTATCGAAGCAGCAATGGGACGAAATCTGCAACTCCGTCGATGGTCAGATGCGCAATGGCAAGACATGGAATATGTTAAAGCATCTCCTCAACGAAAACACCACCAAAACAAATCAAAAGCAAGTTATCGCTCGAATTTTGCATAAAGAGATAGGGCGCACTACAGAACAGCAAGTTGTCCAGCAGCTCGTGCATAAGTACCTCCCAATCAAAAGAGGATTGGCACCACCAAGTATACAGTACCAGGGCACGCCAAATCCAGGTCTTGAGGGCGACTTTAACATCGAGGAGATCAGAAGAGCCTTGCATGATCTCAACGGCAGGTCGGCCCCTGGCCCGGACGGTATATCAAACAAGGCCCTGCGTAACCTTGATGACAATTCAATTGAAATTCTGAGGGATATGATCAATTCAGCATGAAAAGAAGGCAGGGTGCCAGAGCAGTGGAAGCTGGCCAGCACGATCGTTATTCCTAAGCCAGGAAAGCCCCCTAACTTGGACATCATGAGGCCAATATCCTTGACATCAAGTACTTGGAAGATAACGACATATATACACACAATATGGTTGGATTCAGGGCAGGGCTATCCACACAAGATGCATTAAAGCTTATCAAACACCAGGTCATTGACAATGAAACCAGAGACGTGAGAGCCATTCTGTGCCTAGATCTAGAAAAAGCGTTTGACAACATCCACCACTCATTCATACTCGAAGCAATTTCCAAGCTTGGTCTAGGGAAAGCCTTCTATGACTACGTATGGTCCTTTCTTACAGATCGGAAAGCCGTGATGAAGATTGCAGATATCGAAACCGCAGAAATCGAACTAGAAGCAAGGGGCACGCCACAAGGGGCAGTGATTTCACCAATGCTGTTCAACATTGCCATGATTGGACTGTCAAAGAAATTATCGAGCATTGAAGGATTGAAGCACAGCATCTACGCAGATGACATTACCATCTGGTGCACAGGTGGAAGCGAGGGGCAGATTGAGAGCGCTCTGCAAGAGGTGATTGACACCATAGAAGACTACCTTCGCCCTTCCGGGCTCAAGTGCTCCTCGAGTAAGTCAGAACTTTTGCTTTATCGGACTGCACGCTGGGGACCAAAGCCCAGGGGATGGAAGCCGTTAAACCAGATAGACATCCATCTCCGTACAAATCAAGGGGATGCCATCCAGAGGGTCGACTCCATCAAAGTCCTGGGAATGCTGATAGAGTCTACCGGCGCCAACAGCAAATCTATAGCCAAGTTAACTCGGAAAACAGACAGTGCGGTGCACCTCATACGCAGAGTGGCCAACAAAAGAAATGGGATCAAGGAAGACAACCTCATCAGGTTGATGCATGCGTTTGTTCTAAGTCACTTCACATACGAGTCAGCAATGCACAACTGGTCAAGAGCAGAGTCCGAGACACTGAATGTGCTCCTCAGGAAAGTTATCAAGAAGGTCCTGGTCCTACCCATACATACCAGCACCGAGCGTCTGCTTGAGCTTGGCATACACAACACGCTCGAAGAAATAGCAGAAGCCCAAGAGAGAGCACAGTTTGCAAGGTTATCTACTACAAGGTCGGGGAGAATGATCCTGCAGGAGCTGGGCCAAACCCAATAGCAATCAGACGCAATTACAATGATATCCTTGAAAACATCAGGGAGACTATCACGGTATCTCCTATACCGAGAAACATGCATCCAGAACACAACGTCAGAAGAAGAGTAGCGAGGGCCAGGACTATACTTCGTCAAGTCTCAAACGAGGAACGAGGGGTCGTATTTGTTGACGCGGCTTCCTACGCCAATGGGAAAGCGTTTGTGGCAGTGGTAGTCGATGGGGCTGGCCATGTCGTCAACTCAGCGACGGTCAGGACGAAAGACCCAATCATTGCGGAACAAGTGGCCATCGCCTTAGCACTCAAGATGGATAACATTGAAGTGGTCTACAGTGATTCCATGGCAGCACTACGGGCGTTCGCCAAGGGGACGGTCTGTGAACAAACGCTGAAAATACTGCAAGGCAAGAACATAACACATCATCTTCTGAGTTGGTTCCCAGCTCACCTTGGACAAATCAACGATTCCCCTCCCAATCTCAACGAAGCAGCACACGAGGCGGCGCGAGAACTCTCCAACCGCGCCTCCCCGGGGATGCGTTCTACCGGTGAAGGGGATAACCGGGAAATTTTTACAACATATAACGAGCTCACTAAACATTTCTACCTGTCTAGAAAGATTTTGCCTCCACCTCACAAAAATCTAACCCGGCCCCAAGCACTTACATTAAGGCTTTTGCAAACGCGGATGTACCCTACTTTGAAAATGTTACACATCATGTACCCTGACCTATACCCAAGTAATCTTTGTCCACATTGTGGGAAAATAGCTTCATTAGAACACATGCTCTGGCAGTGCACCAAATTCGCTCATTTATCGCACATCACCTCTGCCAGATGGGAGGCGGCAATCCGCAGCTCATCCTTGGCAGATCAGCTCTGGGCTGTCCACCAAGCCCGCGAGGCGGCTGAGGAGCTTGGCATCTCAGTCCCCACGTGGGAGCTGCCCGCAACACAGTGATCTGTGTTTTGGAGGACCAAATAAAAGTTTATCCGATCCAATCCAATCCCAAAGCGTAGTCGATTGTTGTGCTGATCATGTGTAGCATGCTGCTTTCATGTTATTAATTGATTTAAGGTATCCAAGTATTCATTTAGAGTATCGAAGGAGTGGCTAATGATTACATGGTATGCGCACCAGGAACTGTAGCAAGACACTCCGTCCTGGTTCGCGACGTGTTTCGAAGGCACGCATACTATCCCCTGAAAGGAGTCCTCTGTTGAAGAAATTGCAAAGGCTCGAAGGAATGCTTTCGTCCTTTGCACTCGATTTTCCGACTGTACCACGATTGAATGTCTGTAATTCCCAGGACAACTCGAAAAATAAGCGTAGCTAAAATGAAGAAGGAAGGAGTGTATTTAAGGTCAGGTTCTGCGATAAGATATGTGATACTAAAACGTATGCAAAAAAAGATTCGCAGATCCCACATACATCGGGAACTGATTATATGTGAAGCACGAATGAAGAAGGCTGTATGTCTTTTCAAAATCAGCACAACGTTACGAGGCGGAGGTAAATATATACCCTTCATGACTTCCATGCCATGATTATCATGTTTGATCTTGCCATTCGCATTCTTTGTCTATTCATGGAGGCTTGAGTCTCCCAGACATACCAACATTCACGAGAACGCTGGCTGCAAAAACAACACAGAAGCTCTTCGATGACAGCAACTACCCCAGGTATACAGGCTCTTGATGTACTGGAGCAGTACACTAAAATGTACTTTCATGGCCAATCCGTACATCGGACCACGAGCAGAAGTTCCGCTTAAATTTTACAGAGCTGCAGGTAGCTTGAAACCAACGGTGAAATCAATTGGTTCATGCAGTCTGAAATATGTTTCATCGCAGGAAATAAGCGAAATGGTGACAAGTAGAACACCGAGCAAAGAGGAAGAAACAGCATCCTGCACAAAAAAAAGGCAGCATATCCACGGAGTGAATGATGGAGAGTGGGGTGAAGCATTCGTCCGCCCATTCGTTCTTGCTTCCGTCCGTCCATGCGTCCGTCTGTGTAACCATCCATGCGTCCATCCGCCCGTCCGTGCGTGCGTCTGTTCGTGCGTCCGTCCCTGCGTTCGCCCATGCATTCGCCCCTGCGTCCGTTCTTGCGTCCATCCATGCATCCGTCTGTGTGTCCGTTCATCCATCTATTCAACACTTAAAGTACCACCATCTCGCATCTTTTCATCATATATTCCTCATATATAAGCACCGCCATCCAGCAGACATTCCAAGGAGTAAATGAGAGGTGGCACACGCACATTTTCTTAGGGCTTGCACTTCGGGTCTACTTCCCACCTTTAACCACCTCGAGTTCGTTCATGGTATATACTAGTACATTGTATTCATGGCACTGCGACTTAACGCTCGCTAAACCTTTCTAAAACTATGGAGATTACACCCAGCGAGTATACTGTAGCAACCATTTCTTGTCAGATAGTGCTCAATGTTCACGCCAATGACTGATAATGGTGATCGCAGCCTGCGCGTTAACTAAAAACCGAATGCTCCTGTCTCTCATTCCCCATTAGCAGCCAATGACATGTACATTGAGCACTATTTTTTTATTGTTCAACAACGCACAGAAGAAATCTTTCACCGGCACCACCTTGGAGGTCAAAACGTTATACTTGTTACACACTACAACGGCTACGAGGCACGAACGGGTGTTGCTATAAGGAGCTTCGCCCCTAAAATGAAAACGATGGCGTTGCGATCGCGTACCTAACCAGGTGCGCGAATTCGACTGGTTGAGAAGATGGAGGGCATTGCCCTCGCGTGACCGGTTAGCACATTGGGGAGTCGTTCTAAATGATCACTGCTCAAACTGCGGCAAAAGGGAGACGGCCCAACATGCTCTGTTTCAGTGCTCGGTGGCGAGGGGCGTCTGGCAGATGGTACAACGCCTGTTTGGCTTTTGCACGGCGCGCATAAAAACAAAACGGAGTAACCTAGTACGTACTGTGGCGGCGACGCTGTTTAGCGGAATTAGCCACAAGCCGCATAGAGACGCCCAACGCGCACTACAGAAAATACGGCTCATCGTGTGGAATTACCTAGATGAGCAACTGGAAACGCATGGCGAAGAGGCTTTCCTTCGACGATGGCACACACGTTTCTTGAAAGAAAAAGAGGGACAGCTGAAGTTTCTAGTTGTCCCGAACTAGCCATGCGCCCACTCTAGAGCGCATGCATAAGTGTTGTCCTGTAAAATGTGATTAACTTGATTCATTTTAATTTTTCTTTAACTTGTAACATTTGGATACCCAGTGATCAATTTGATTTTGGTGCTCATTTGTAAGATGTATACACTGTCTTTACTTGTTTTCGATGTTTCGTTTGTATATGTAAAGTGTACAATAAACTTCTCTGTCTCAAGTGATATCAAATACGATGTATGTGGAGCTAGTGAAACGGCCGTAAGTGCCTCACGAGCGTGGTATGTTGTCCTGTTCTTACACGGCACACGTGTCATGTATAATATACTTGCACCAGTCATATACCTTCGTCATCCATTGACATCACGTAACACCAAATTTGGTATATGTGGAGCTAGCGAAACGGCCGCGAGCGCATCACGAAGGACACAATATACTCTGACCTATCTTCGACGAGTGCACGCGCTGGGCGCTGCGACGCTGCGCTAGAAAAACGGACGCCAGGCGTGACCTGCCCGACCTGCGTCCGTTGGCGCGGCCCGGCGGCAACCGGTGCGAAATGTAGCACGCTGCACTTCGCGCTCATGGCGTTACCCTGCGTCTGCCTCTGAGTCTGCCTCTCTTCGTGATGGAGGGACACCGGCCGCGCTCAAACGCGCATGCATCAAAGCAACGCAGCGTGGCGTGCGCCTGCAAGTATACGGCAGGCAGATCGGCGGCTGGCGTGGCATCGCCGGCGTGACGCGACGAAACGAACGCCAGCGCGCTCACGCGCTGGGGTCACGTCCAAGTGTATTGGCGCCTTCAGCGTAGTATGTAATTATGTTGTGACATGACACGCATCTCATGATTATCATGTTTGTACCAGCCACATACCTTTGTCATTCTATTCACGTGACGTAATAGCAAATATAACATGTGAAGCTAGCGAAACGGCTGCAGCGCATCCTGAGTGTGGCATATGGTCATGTTGTTACGTGACACGCATGTACTGATTATCATGTTTGGACGTGTATTTTACTTATGTCGTCCGTTCGCATCACGTAATACCGAATTTGGTACATGTGAAGGTAGCGGAACGACCACGAACGCACGATGAGCGTAGCATGTAGTCATGCTGTTACATGACACACATCTCATGATTGTCATGTTTGCACCAGTCACATACATTTGTCATCTATTCACGTCCCGTAATACCACACGTGGTATATGCGACGCTAGAGAAACGGCCGCGGTGACATAATGAGCGGGGCATGCAGTCATGTTGTTACATGACACGCACCAGCACTGAGGTTTATCATGTTTGCACCAGTCACACACCTTCGTCATTCATGCACATTCTGCAATACCAAACTTGGTATATGTGACGACAGCGAAACGGCCGCGATCGCATCATGAGCGTGGCATGTAGTCATGTTGTTGCGTGACACGAACCTTCACTGATGATTATCATGTTTACACCCATCAGATACCTTCGTCATTCTTTCACGTCCCGTAAGGCCTAATTCGGTAGATGTGAATATAGCGATAGAGGCTGCGAGCGCACCATGAGCGTGGCGTGTAGTCACGACCAGTCATAACATGAAAATCATGACATGCATCTCATGGTTTCCACGTTAGGGTTTGTCACTTATGTTCGCTATGCAGTCACGTCATACCATGCCAGTTTTGCAACATGTCATGTGAACAAAATCACCATAAGACCATGAAATGTAAATCATTACATTCATGACGTACATATCATGATTTTCATGTTGTGACTAATCACTTAAGCTCGACATACAGTTATGTTATGACATACCAAGTTTGGTATCGGTACCATTATTGAAATGGCCAGGAGAGTTAAAAGTCGTAAGCTGCTAGATAGATACGTTCGAAGTCGCCGAAGTTTGCTAAGAAATGCTTCGCATTTAACAACAAGAAAAGCCAGCAAATCTATGCTAATAGTCTCCTGAGATGGTAACTTTTTGTGCTGGTTTCCTTTCTGTCACCGCAAGACAATGTGTTTTGTTAGTTTGTCACACGCACTCTACCTTAGTTGTCTTTCTTTCTTTGAATCCGCCGAGTAGACTGCAAGAAAAATGGGCTCTTACGGTGAATTTCAGTGGCGAAAGGCGGAATTTCGCCGGCTTTGACATCACGAGACCAGACAGGCTTCATCGTAGCAATACTTTCAGCTAACTCACCTTTTCGACGTTTTCTATGCTGCTTTTGGCTCCTCTACCAGAAGCTAAGCTGTGGCATTCGAGAGTAATGGCTGCGATGTTTTTTTCTGCAGATAGGACATTCATATGCGCACGATCTCATGATTTAGACTGTGCACTCATTTTTTGTTCTCGTATTTGTCCTGTATACGTCCACACGGTTTCTACTGCAGATGAGACATAGGTAGACTGCAGGTATCTTTCAGCGACATCGCTTATTGGAATATACGTTGGCTTAACATTGACTTAACAATGTTTTATTTTTATTCATATATTTTCAGCTTCGTAGAAAGTGCGAGGATCGTCTTAGTAAAGAGATATGTTGCAAGAAAATTTATATTGAAGTACTCGAAATAAATGCGTGAATGCCTGTTCATGTGTAAACTCGTAGATTTTTTGTGATTATAGGGAAGTACCAAGCTCCGTTCTATTCAACCTCCACCTTGTTGGATTTATAGAATACCTGCCAAATCATACGCAGTTACATGCAGTGTCTAGACTTCAGCCGTCTCACGCCTGTAGATGCGAGCGAGGCTTCAAAATCTACAAGTCTGACAGCGAGCAATTTCGGCAAGTAATACCTCGAACTATCCCCGGATAATAGTGCATTAGTGGATTTACACGTAAAAATTTGATGCCTTATGCCATTTCTACTGAAGGGCGGACTATTTATAATGCCCGAGCTCACACATTTCTTGAAGTAATCACAGATAGAGGCCTTCAATGGAGCCAACATGTGTCTTACATAAAACAGCACCGAGCAGCAATCTCCCAGTTGTTCAAGTTCATGTGTGGAAAAACCTGGGGCATGTCGGTAAACTCAATGCTGGAACTGTACAATATCACTGTTTCTCGGTTTTTTAGATAAGTGACGACTTTTTTAGATGCGGAGCATCTAATACTCGAGGCTTGTAGTGCGGCGCCGTCCGCAAGCTTCCTCCTCCTTCTTCCACCATCTGTGCATCCCTTCCTCCTCTACACACCGCGCGCGCTTCACTCCTCCACCATCTGTGCACCCTTCCTCCTCTACACACCGCGTGCGCTTCTCCTCTTCACGAACATTCGCTAGCTGTATAATGTAGCGCGCATGCGCCGTCACGCTTCGAGAACATCGGCAGCTGACGCGCGCGCATGCGCCGTCGCGCTTCGAGAACATCGGCAGCTGACGCGCGCGCATGCGCCGTTGCGCTTCTCCCCCTTCTCGAACATTCGACAGCTGACAGTGCATGCGCCGTCGCGCTGTATATATACTCAAGGTTGGTGCTCGCACGCTCAGTTGCCGCTCGTCGGTTGGTTTGTACGGCGCGTCGACGTCCGAGGTCGCAATGATCGACGTCCCTTCGACCAGCGCCGGCCAAAGTGTTGGCGGAACCGCAACCAAGTCGTCGTCCGAAGACAAGGCAGCGCGGAGAAGAGCTCGCGACGCCGAACGTAAACGTCGGCGTCGAGCGGAAGATGCTCAACTTAGAGAACGTGAAGCCGCTGAGAGACGTCAGCGTCGAGCAGCAGCACCGGATTCGGCCGCTTTGAAACGTAAGCGTCGACAAGAGGACCCGGACTTTCGAAAACGGGAAGCCGAGTGCAAGCGTCGGCGACGAGAGGCCGATCCCGATGCTGCCCGCGAGCGCAAGCGCGCCGAGGTAGCGGCGTGGTGCGCCAAGCAGTATGCCACGCCCAACGCTCGCCTCAAGCGCGACTTCCTCGACCGAAGCTTCGGCCACACCTGCAAGGTGTGTGATCGTCTTTGGTTCGATAACAACTTAACTCGGATCGGCAACATTCAGAACAACTCCAAAGCGTTGTCGGTTCTTTGCGATACGTTTGGAAAGGGCACCGACTATGCCGACTACGTCGTGTGTGCTACGTGCAAGCAGTCGTTGATTGCCGATCGAGTTCCCTCGGCTAGCGTGAGTTACGCTGCGCATCCTTCTCAGTGTTCCCCCGAGGGAAGCTGCGGGCAATTTTTTTCCCTCGCATCGGGGGAGAAGATTAAGTGAGCGTCGATAAGCGGCCTTGAAGCGAAGTGTCAAAATTGACGGTTGATAACGCTGAGGTTAACAGTGTCATCACTGAGGGCGTTGTCGAAGCGAATGGATTGATTGATTGATTGAATGATATGTGGGGTTTAACGTCCCAAAACCACCATATGATTATGAGAGACGCCGTAGTGGAGGGCTCCGAAAATTTCGACCACCTGGGGTTCTTTAACGTGCACCCAAATCTGAGCACACGGGCCTATAAGATTTCCGCCTCCATCGAAAATGCAGCCGCAGCAGCCGGGATACGATCCCGCGACCTGCGGGTCAGCAGCCGAGTGCCTTAGCCCCTAGACCACTGCGGCGGGGCTCGAAGCGAATGGAAGCTGCAGTGTTCGGTGCGTTGGTTACGGTTTCTCCAGCTAAATTAGGCTGATCGCATCGCTCCGTGGTGATTACCAGTGGCCGCTTTTCCAAAGCTTCAAAGTGGCTATCAACTATTTGTAGGAACGGCTTGAATTCACCCATTTGACACGACCGGCTATCACCACTGGTTAAAAAGTCAATTGTGTTAATATTTATAATTGCTGCTGTACTTATTGTTTGTACATATCGGCATATGCCTTCTTCCAGAGGAAAGGCAGTGCCGCAAGTATCACGTACATACCTCCTTTCTGTGAATAAAAAAAAAGCTGAACACATTTTTAGAAACTACCTGTATATATATTCTTGTAAATATACGTGAATTACGGTGGCGGCGGCGGCGACTGCAAAATCAGCTGAGACTGTCCATATCATTGCAATTGTAGTATATAAAAAGGGGTGAGGGGTATATGAAGTGTCAAATTCATTTGTCCAAACACGAGATGAATGCTATAATTAAAAGCAAGAGCCTGCACAAATGCAATCACTCTTGAAGGAAAGACGAAATTGAAGTACTAATCAGCTCGTGACCAATATTTTTTTCTACATTTAAATCAGAGATAGAGAAATTGGTAGAGGCAGAAATGAAACTAAGTCAATTTCTAACGTATTTCAAAAGTTGAATTATTATTGTGTTACATTTTTTTAGGAAGAGTTCTTGCGAGGCACGGAAAAGTAAAGATATAGACCTAAACATTGAAGAAGGAAAGTGTTATACTTTTTGTTACCTATTGAAGAAAGAGAGAGAGACAGAGTAGAAGAGGAAATGCAAAAAGGTTAACCAGACGATAGTATTCGGTTCACTACCTTGCGATGTCACTATTATTACCTTGGCCTTATCTTAAACAGGACATCAACATAAGCTTCCAGTTATCATTTTCACCCTTGGATCATTTCTCCCTACACTGTCTATGATGAAAAGCAGTAGCTTTGATTGTGCGTGACTATTTGGCGACGTGGATCTATCGAAAATGTCTGATGGCAAGAGTAATGAATTGTACGTGATTTCCGGGCACTAATTTTACTCCCACCAGGACTTCTTGCGAAGTCCTTAGTGCTCGCCCCTGTGATTGCGTTGCTCCCTCCCAGTTCACTGCCTTATTTTTGCGACTCCCACGGGCTGCTAAGTACACTCTAAAGATGCTAGGAAGGCTTTACCCGTTTTTACGTTGAAGGTAACGATATAAAAAAAAAAACGTAAAGGTGCCTCTGAATGTTGACGGAGCGTGCAAGCGGCGACCAAAAAACGTCTCCGCGGGTTAGCGGCAGCAGTGCGTACTATACATAGTATGCCTAACGTAAATTGCGAAGGAGTAGTGATCCGTTTCCGATAAGCGGCTTCACCGTAAGAGTGCATCTTGCAACGATGCAGATGATAGAGCAGGTTTGTGAGCTTGCCACGACCTTTTGAGGCAAGCTGGCTTCGTCGGAAGCGTTTGCTTGATACACGCAAGGCACCCTTTACTGCCCAAACAACTCCTTTACCAGAAACGTGATGATTGCCATAGTAGTCATGCCACAGCTCTGCAATTTAGAAAAGAAGTTAGTCGGTCTGCGCATTCATTCTTTCGCTCATATCTATATTTCTGTGTGGTCTAGATATCTATAATTCCCGAATTATGACACAGGCAAGTATGATATGCATCGCCGATCATGACACCAAATATGCAATCATGATATTTCGGCCATTGAGAGCAAAATGGATCGTTACAACAAAACCCAGTCTTTTCGCGTTGATTGCCGGATGCTGGAACTTGCGCGTCTTCGTTTGAGCCGCTATTAAGTCGGGTCTTAAAGCATATGGGAAAGTGCCATGAATTTTCCCTGCACATGCTGCGATGCCCCTCCTCTGCCAGTGCTTCGTTTACACTCTTCGCACCTGTAACGTGCTTTCCGATTGACCATCAACGAAGACCGGTTTTCTGAACGAACGTACTTTGGAAGGAGAAACATAGCGCGCAAGCAAAACATTACCCTGGGGGACGTCATTTGATAGTAAAGGCAATACATCGGTTCGAAAGCGAGTCGTTTCATCATTTAGCTTCGCTTTACTAGAAAAGCTCTGTTGAATTTCTACAGCAGTGTTTGTGATTCGTGGTCAAGAAATTACCGCTGCCCTTAAAAAGAAATACATGATTGCCTCTGTCGTACACTGCGGAAATATTTTATAAGATTTGAAAGCTTGCAAGGGCCTCTCTTACCACTCTCAGTTTTGAAAATCTCTGAAGCTCATTTAGATTTGTTTTATGCTTAGTACACATTGAGAAGCAGTTAGTGCATTAACTAGCTCAGCGCATTTTCTTTTTTTTACATTCGCGGTGGCGCACTGCGTCTCATCTCGCTTCCATGAGCGTTTTGAAGACCTCTAACGACTGAAAACGGCTTTGTTGAGAGTATAATAGGGTTCTCACATGCTAATTAGCATCGCAGTACAAAAAGTTGGCACTCTAAAACGTAAACAGCGTGCTTAATCATATGTATTTTCTCCCGCTTACTTTTCAGTAACCCGAGAAGCTGTTTCTCTTCGTGGCATTACCACTGGCGACTTGGCCTTGTCATCACCACCAAAAAAACGCTGGCGTGACTCTCCGCACTCGGGTTTGGTGCAGCGGCAAGTGTCAGTGATCAAGACTGAAAAAAGTTCTTGTTTTTTGCACTCGAGGCACGTTCCGCCGAGTAATGATTCATGCATATGCATTACTCTGCCATCGAGTTGGTATATTCAAGCTTTTTTATTTTTTGAGAACCAAAAGTTTCTTTCTGTTTGATTGTATATATGCATATACGATACTTCTCATGCATGTCGGAAGGGCCAATGTCACCTAGAAAAGTATTTTAAGGCTTTCTTACTGCCGCCGTGACATTGCTCATTTTTCCCGAGCGAGCGCGCCACTGGCTGAGAATCTATTGTCACCGTTGTCTCCCGTTAAAACATAAAGGGTTCTGGGAAAGTTTTACATACTTAACATCTTCATTTTGCCTTTTGATTGAAGAAAAGGCGCTGGTTCAAGCGATGTTTTACGCTGCAAAATATTTACAGATTGACCTGTGAGCCATTTCTTCTACGAAAAATTCAAGGAATGTGCGTTATCGAACGCGTGGTTGATGTATAGGACAGAAATTTCATGGAATAAGGAAGTGACGAATGAAATGAGGTAAATTTATTTCATTCATTCATTATTTACTCTCTCTCACGCACACACGCATACACACGCACGCACACGAACACCACCTAGAACCTGCAGAGAATCTGGTCCTATACTCATTTGCAAAGTTTTTGTAGTATTATTTGTACTCTCTCAAACATCTGTCTTCATAGACACGCACTTATTGAGGCGAGTGTGTTCAGCTGCCACAAGTATTTTAATCAGCACAACATTACGTTTATAGTCATCGCAAAAAAAAACCTTTCGTTTCACGAAATTTTTTCGGGACGGACACAAGAAGCGGCGTTTCCTCTTTTGCTCTGACCCTTCTCGCAGTGCTGCGTAGATAGATCTGTGAGGTCTAACGTCACCAAACCACCACATGATTAAAAGAGACGCTGTAGCGGAGGGCTCCGGAAATTTTGACCACCAGAGATTTCTTAACGTAGCACCCAAATCGGAGCACACGGGCCTACAACATCTCCGCCTCTGTCGAAAATGCAGCCGTCGCAGCCACGAAAAAATCCCGTGACCTTAGCCACTAGACCACGTCGTACCTTAGCCACTAGTACCTTCGCCACTAGACCACAGCGACGGGGCATGGTATCATTGGAGCGACTTGAAAATATGTAGTACGGACACACGTATCTTCGGGTCACGAAGGAAATGGATGTAGACACAAGCTTGACGAACGACACGCTCCCATTTCTTTCTTCAGTTGTTTTTAGGAAACGAGAACACTTGCAACTTTGGTCCCATTGCCATGACGATTCGCGACGCAGCATCGTCCAACCATTCGGATTTGCAGCCGTACAGATTGCGAATAACTAGTCGACAAAGCGCACCACATATCTACGTTCCAGTTATCTCTCTCTCTCTTTCTCTCTCTCTCTCTCTCTCACACACACACACACACACACACGCACACACACACGCACACACACACACACACACACACACACACACACACACACACACACAAAACAGAAAAAAGGTCTTCTCGAGTTGCCAACCAGTACGGCACAAAAACGTTCGTCAGGCTTGGTTATTCATGTCTGTCGAGCGACGAGAGCAAGCGTAGGCACATCTGTGCAGCGTAAGACATCGGTCTAAACGAAGTGACGTCAGAGCCCGCGGCAGAAGCAGTGAGAAGGCCCGAAATTATCTAGGTGGCATTGTAAGAGCCCCCAATCGCTTTATCTGTATTCAATCAAGCACGTCAGCAGGTACAGTAAATATTAATAGGGCTGCATGAGGCACTTGAGAATGATGACGCATAATGACCCACAGCACAGGCCAATGTTTTCAACGTCTTCGATTAAAAAAAATGTTGCTCTTGTGAAGTAAACAGGAGAAACTGTAGATAAAATACGCCGCATTTTGTTTCATTCGCTTGGCAATTTAAAACGAGTACAGATTATGTACGTCTGCTTTGGATGTGTTTCGCGAAGCACTTGCACCTGAAAATATCCGACAGTAGTCGCATTGAAACCGTTTACGCACCCGTAGCTATCTATCATTAGTAAACATTCATCACAATTGAAACCATGGTCGTTTCACTGGTGTGACTTGTATAATTGCGAATGATGTGCACGTGTGAAATGAAATACAAAAAAATTGCCCGCAGCTTCCCTCGGGGGAACACTGAGGAGGATGCGGAAGCGGTTCCGACAACAGTTTGGCCGGCGCTGGTCGAAGGGACGTCGATCATTCTGTTTGTGGATTCGTTGGCATTCATTTCACGGCGACTTCGGACGTCGACGCGCCGTACAAACCAACGGACGAGCGGCAACTGAGCGAGCGAGCGCCGACCTTGAGTATATATACAGCGCGACGGCGCATGTGCTGTCAGCTGTCGAATGTTCTCAAAGGAGAAGCGCGCGCGCGGCACAGATGGCGACGGCGCATGCGCTGTCAGCTGTCGAATGTTCTTGAAGGAGAAGCGCGCGCGGCACAGATGGTGGGCGACGGCGCATGCGCTGTCAGCTGTCGAATGTTCTCGAAGGAGAAGCGCGCGCGGCACAGATGGTGGGCGACGGCGCGACGGCGCATGCGCGCGCGTCAGCTGTCGAATGTTCGAGAAGCGGCGCGGACGGCGCACTACAAGGCGCGAGTATAAGATGCTTCCGCATCTAAAAAACTACTTATTTCCCGGTCCGTGGCATACAATGCGGAAGTTAGTTATACGATAGGTTGTACCTAACAGTGCATTTATGATCGATGCCTGGACACTTTTGCGAATCTCACTAATGCACCAATTTTCGTGGGAAGCCTGCTTGATACTTCCTTCAGTGGCGTCTGCAAATAACAGCTGAAAGCTCGTTATCACACTGCACACTTTATCATATCGACGTATGATCACTGTGGCTCAGCCGCATTAATTCATCATGTCCTGCACGAAGCTTGTGTCATTCGCTCTGCTAATACATCGAACAAGATTCAATCATATCCATTTCTTTCGGAACTTTTACCTATTGTCGCAGCTATATTAAAGGCGTCTAAAATTGTGCAAATGGCATAATTTTTGCTGTTGTCTTGGCTTCCCGGTCAAGGAAACCCGAAGTCACTTTTTGTTGTTAAACACATTTTGGTCCTCGGTGTGTTGCACAGATGTTTTTTACTCTATATTCACCATATTCCGTTTGACGAGTGTCTGATACAAGGGAACATATATAATAATCACGGTTATATAGTACCCTTTCTAATATAACAACCAAGAATTAACATAAAATTGGTAAAAAGCTCTCACTTCGACGAACACTGTTTCAATGTTGCTCGTTTCTTAGAAATTTTTTGCACCGCTCTGCTTTTTCTTCAAACTTTCAAGATGTGCTCACGAGAACAAATTGGCGTCTTTGTTTCCTTTTTTTTCGAGCTGACATAGAAAACCTAGGCGTGCCACTTTCGTTGTAGTGCATCTTGATAAACTGTGCCACCTGCAGTCCCGCGTAGTCCACCGCAGAAGCAACAAAAGCCACCAACACGATAGCATACGCATTCCGCCTAAACCCTGCAAAACTGCGGAGCAGTAGATGATTCGGAATGCTCCAACACGGGTGAATATCGAGTAGTTGTGAAAGTGGTCGAAAGTGTTGGGAAGGCAGCGGACAGGGACATATTTCGGGATTGATCACGTGATCACGCGGCCCTTCACTGAGATTCCACAGATGATGGCGTTTAGTTATACCCACGGTGCAAGAATACTTCAGGTGAGCGAAGGCCAAGAAGTGATTGATTGATTGATTGATTGATATGTGGAGTGTAACGTCCCAAAACCACCATATGATTGTGAGAGACGCCGTAGTGGAGGGCTCCGGAAATTTTGACCACCTGGGGTTCTTTAACGTGCACCCAATTCTGAGCACATGGGCCTACAACATTTCCGCCTCCATCGGAAATGCAGCCGCCGCAGCCAGGATTTGATCCCGCGACCTATGAGTCGGCCACGAAGTGAGCGCTTGGCGGAAAGGGACCGATTATGTTCTCGTTTGTGGTGTGCCGATAGATGACACGCCGGACTGAGGACCATGGCGGGTTGCTGGTAAATTCCGCAAAGCACATCCGGCATATGGGCGACGGTTTCCAAATCTGAGAAAACCGGGTAGTCGCGTGATATCAACCAGGTGACATGCAAAGAGTGGCGCCGCAAAAGAGGGGTTGATAAGGGAGAAGGTTGACAATGCGGCGAGGCAGCTGTGCAACGATAAATGAACACCTCTATTTTCTTACAACACGGGGCTTTCTTACAGCAAGAAGAGGGGGGGGGGGCGGTTAACAGGGGCAAAGTTTGTAGTGCCATCTCCCAGGCTCCTAGCGAAGCAGAACATTATCGGGCAGCGGATTATCACAGCGGTCACTCACCTAAAGTATTCTTGCACCATGGTTACTCCTGATCATGCTTAGCGTAAAAGTGCGAGCACGTGCCACAGAATGCCATCAGCGACAGCTACCAGTATTTAAGCAATACTAGGCACATGTACGGTGCGGTATCGACGAGACTAAGCATACATCGCGCACACCGCGTGATATTAGCTCATCTGCCGACTTTGCCACCACTAATGACATCATGCACATATTAAAAACAGACTGGTGCCGCATACATACTATGCATTCTCCGAGCCCTACGTCTTCAAAGTATCGGCGTCGCTAATATTACGCCGTGCGGCACATGTTCCCGTGTTTACGCTAATCGTGCTCACAATTGTACCTTGTCAGCACTAACGCTTTACACACCCCTCACTTCTTTTTACATATATATTCGCTGAGTAATAGTGGCAGGTGTGAAAAACTCTCCCATATTCTTCGATCATTTGGCTTCGTTGAGAAATGCGAAAGCGTGCACAAAACGGGAAGGTCGGTGGGTGCGGTTTGAGTGAATGCCTGAACAAAGAATTATCTTTACTGTTTCCAATTAAATACGTTCGAGTGACTGTGTCACGTCATGCTATAGCATACGCAACTTATCGTTTTGTTGTCTCAACCGCTATATGTGACAACAATTGCCCGCAGCTTCCCCTCGGGGGAACACTGAGGAGGATGCGGAGCATATAATTGGTTAACGGGGTGTTAAAGTGCGACTTACTTGGGTCGATGGCTAAATTGGTTAACGTGGTTGTGAAACGGGGTGTTAAATTGGCGACTTACTTGGGTCGATGGCTAAATTGGTTAACGTGGTTGTAGGAGGGGGTGTTAAATGAGTGAACACGTACACACGTATGCGAAAGGGCGGCGCTGGTTTGAAGGGACGTCGATCATTGTGTTTGTGGATTCGTTGGAATTCATTTCACCGCGACCTTGGACGTCGACACGGCCGTACAACCAACCGACGAGCGGCAACTGAGCGAGCGAGCGCCGACCTTGAGTATATATACAGCGCGACGGTGCATGCACTGTCAGCTGTTGAATGTTCTCGAAGCGCGACGGCGCATGCGCGTCCACTGGAGAATCAGGAGAATTGTAGAATGTTTCTCGAAGGGGAGAAGCGCGCGCGGCACAGATGGTGGGTGGACGGTGCATGCGCGCGTCAGCTGTCGAATGTTCGAGAAGGGGGAGAAGCGCAACGGCGCATGCACGCGTGTCAGCTGCCGATGTTCTCCGAAGCGCGACGGCGCATGCGCGCGCGTCAGCTGCCGATGTTCTCGAAGCGTGACGGCGCATGCGCGCTACATTATACAGCTAGCGAATGTTCGTGAAGAGGAGAAGCGCACGCGGTGTGTAGAGGAGGAAGGGTGCACAGATGGTGGAAGAAGGAGGAGGAAGCTTGCGGACGGCGCCGCACTACAAGCCTCGAGTATTAGATTCTCCGCATCTAAGACTTCACGGCCATTCGCTTTCAATGACGTCAGCTTATCACAAAAGTGGAAGACACGAGACAAACACTGACACCACGTTAGAAAGGGTTTTCGCTGCCCATGGTCTAGAGCATAATAAATTACCAGCACGAAACTGTAGATTCTTGCGCTATGTAATCAGAATTTTTGTGTTTGTAGCATAAGTCGCTTTGTAATAAATACTTGCGTAAACGTGACCGCTCTACGTTAGTATCACTACACAGTAGTAAAGTGGGTGACAACACAACAACCAAGGAAGTAGCACTAACAAAGCACTTTATTCAGGCGCGCAGTCATGCTCAAAACTTACGATACGCAGCACGTCTATGCCATCATGGCCACAATTGTGTTGCACTGAACTGTCTTCGACGCATACGCCCTTCGTAATGGAAGTTCGCGCCTCGCCCCGCCGCGGTGGTCTAGTGGCTAAGGTACTCGGCTGCTGACCCGCAGGGCGCGGTTCGAATCCCGGCTGCGGCGGCTGCATTTCCGATGGAGGCGGAAATGTTGTAGGCCCGTGTGCTCAGATTTAGGTGCACGTTAAAGAACCCCAGGTGGTCTAAATTTCCGGAGTCCTCCACTACGGCGTCCTCTCATTATTTATATAGTGGTTTTGGGACGTTAAACTCCACATATCAATCAATCAATCAAGTTCGCGCCTTACTAACTGGCCGAAGGACCGTTTGTCACCGGCGAATTTTCATGGAAGCAATGATTAACGAGAGCTATTTCCTGGATGCGCCCCACTTTGCTGACACGCGTGCATGCTGGCGGCAGGCACAACTCACTTTGCAGACTCAAACGATTTCAACTTCACCAGTGGAAATGTTTCCAGATACCTCGGGCACAGGCATTCGAGGGCATTGTGTGATGACCGCACTGAAATATTTTAACAAAGAACAACACGAAGGGCAAATGCTTGTAACGGCTACTCTGAAAAAATAAAGATTCAAGAAGAGTATGGATTATACAATTGCCGTCGCGTGCTTCCATGATACCATATAAAGAGATCATGCGGAACTTACGGGTGTCATCACATGGGAGAGAGATTCCCAGTCTTTGCTGTTCACGGTGCACTTGGAACACATGTGTCCATTTAACAGCAGCTGGGTAAATCAGTAAAACACCGAGTAGGCAGCACAATAAATGAACGAATTCGGCGTTTATGAGCTATTAAATTGATTGATTTGATTGATTGATTATTATGTGGGGCTTAACGTAAGTGGAAGCCATCATATGATGCTGAGAGAAGCCGTAGTGGAGGACTCCAGAAAATTTTGAAAACCTGGGATTGTTTAACGTGCGCCCAAATTTGAGCACACCTGGCTACAGCATTTCCGCCTCCATCGGAATGCAGCGGCCTCAGCAGGATTAGATCCCGTGACCTGCGGGTCAGCAGCTGAGTACCTTAGCCACTAGACCACAGCGGCGGGCTATGAGCAATTAAATAACGAACTAACAAGGCATCAGACAGAGAACCCAGCCGTATAACGAAGGTCCATCGTGGCTCACGGCTATAATTTGATCGAGGTTTTCCATCACCTCCAGATGCGACTGGTCGCAAACAGTCGCTAAAGGTCGCAAACAATCGCAAGGCGACTGTTTTGGCTAGTCGCTTCCTGACCGATTTTTCAGTCGCGCGACTGCAGTGGCAAACTGCTGGAAAAAATCATCGATGCCCAAAAGTGTCGCCACCCATTTATTTGTATCCAGGCTCATTGTTTTTTTGGTGGTTTTCATTGGCTGGCCCCCTGGCGCCAAGTACAAACTGAGTGGGTTCCTTTGGGTCTGTGCCACCTTGGCCAGCGCGGAGTACTTGGCTTAGAGATGGCGGGGCACAGCAGCTCAAGCAAAGTGTCGAATTAACGTGGCCGCATTCGCAAGAAGCTTAACAGCGTCAAAATAAAACTCCCAAGCATTTCCCCGAGGGTGAACATGGTTAAGTGCGAATACACGGGGTGATGCTATGAGGGGTATTTATTAATTCGTACTATTATATTTATTAATCACAATATGGTGCCTTTATGGTGTAATGGTTCCTGGGAATCGCAATTGGATCACACGGGGGAGTTACGTTAACTCACTGGCGAATGCCAACGGATTTTAACTTTACTCCCCCTCACGACCCGCTCTCGACGGGAGACTGAGAGAGAAGGCGGGCGCGCGAGAGAGAGGGGTGCGCGCACAGCTGCAGCGAGCGAGGAGAGCGGAGCGAGCGAAGGGGGAGGGGGTATAAGGCGCGTTACTGACACCAATATCAGCGTCGCATCCGTGGCTTATTCGGTAGAAGCGTCGCGCTGGCGGCCCGCCAAGTCCTCTTTCTTTTAAAGATAGAGAGAAGACTGCGGACGCCGCCGACGGCGGTGGATGGTTTGGGGTCGCTTATAACGTGTATTCACGCTTAAAATAGAAGTGGACTGTGCCCTATCGTCCCCTGTTTTCAAAATCGTTTTTAGGGGCGAAGCTTCTTATAGCGGCACCCGTTCGTTCTCTCGTATGCCGTTTTAGTATGTAACAAGTATAACATTTTGACCTCCATGTGGTGCCGGTGAGGGATTGCTTCTGTGCGTTGTTGAACAATAAAAAAATAGGACTGAATGTATCATGCCAATGGCTGCTAATGGAGAATGAGAGACACGAGCATTCAGCTTTAGTTACGCGCCACGCTGCAATCCAATTAGCAGCCACTGGCATGTATATTTAGCATTATTTCACAAGAAGGGTTGCTACGTTATACTCGCTGGTGTAACCGTCACCCCCGGAAGCTTTTCAGGCTGCGCGTCACGTGACGTGACGTCGACGACGTCACATCGCGCCGGCCGGCCGGCCGCCCTTCGCTGGGTGGCTGCGGCCAGCCGCGAGCGCCCTTCACGCCTACCGACTCGGGCGAGGTGCCTTGACACCATGTCCGCACGATTTATCAAGGTATCGATGAGTGGTATGGTTTAACGCGCCGACCGCAACGCAGGCGATGAAGCGCGCCGTAGGGAGGGCTCAGGATCAAGTTTGACTACCTGGGAATCTTTATTGTTGTGCCGAAATCTCGTACACACGGGCGTTTTTGCTTTTCGCCTCCATCAGACATGCGGCCGCCGCAGCCGGGTATCGAAACCGCGCCCCTAGTGCCCAGCAGCGCTACTACGCCTTACCCACTGAGCCACCGCGTTGGGGAACTTATCAAGGTATCAAGAATAATAATGAATATCGTGAATGGAATAATGCATATTTATTTATCACAGGCCAGAGACGCCGTCTGGTACAAATATCACAGTGCGCATTGTTCTCGGTCCAGGCAGACGACAGGGCAACACCAAGATGTTGCCCTGCTAATGCTGAAAATATGTCCAAAAGTACAAAACACAATATCTTGCCACATAAAACTCAGAAAACAAAACAGATTGTAACAGCAAAAAACATCCCCGAGCTTTGGAACAGAAAAAGAACACTTTCATTTAAGTTGTAGGTTAGAGGAAACATAACCATTCGTTTATCATAGTAGCAGTAGCAACACAAGGTATTCAGGTTCAAACACTTGCCAAAAAAACAATACAAAAGAACACGTGTGACTAATTGTGGTCCACAGCATGATAAATGACAGAAAGAAAAGTAATGTACTTGCCACAGGTAGGTGCATGTCCTAGGGAAAAAATCAAACAAAAATCTAAGAAAAAACAAATCACAGTGCACAACATGTCTGTACACAGAGTGCACAAGGAAAGTGTACACAGCTTAGTACCAAAACGGACTGTACAACTGCTACAGTGGTCACCGAGGCAGTTCGAGTTAAAAAAAAAAGAAAAAAGTACAGCACCTTTAAAAGCTAACAACTTGTAAAGAGATACAAAACTGGAAACAAGGCTCAAAACAAGGGAATGTATTGCTTGAGCCATGGTGGCAATAAGTGCATGCGCGCCTCAGACAGCATCGACAGGTGTTCAAAATTTCCAACAAGGAACTTACTTTTTGAACTGAGTCTGGTACAACAGCGCTACCAAGGTTCTTGATTGGTGAACCTTGATAGCAGGCAAGACTTCAAGGTTTTGCAAACACGGCAATGACCGCATTCAAACAAGGTTCACGATAGTCGATAATGTTCAAAAACATGGAGCACTCTTCTTTATGAATCACAGTCCACTTTGGAGACACTGACACCCCTTGCAGGCGAGCCCTTAGTTCTTCGAGGGACGAAACCGGTCTCGTTTTTGCTCCGCTTCATATGACGCCAGCGACTCTTCTACAGCACGGGCGAGTTGGGAGGCTTCTTGTCGGCTCCTCTTGGCGTCAGGGGTTTCTCTCGTGCCTGGTCTCGTCTGATAGGTAGGACGGACAGCCGGAAAATACCGTTGGGACAGATCCAGGACGCAACCGTGGTACTGGGAGTGCAACTTCAATAACTCTCCCTGTCCTTGGATCCGTCTACGATGTCGTCTTCTCAATGCATGAAGCGTCGAAATGATTCGCGCACACCTGCAAAAACGTTTCAAGAACGTCTGAGACGCCACTTCTCAAAAGAAAAAAATGCGCTCCCGTTTGCATGACCGCGTTTACAGTCCGTGTAGCTAAAACAAAGTCTACCTACGTTTCGCAAGCATCTAAATAAAAGCGCTGCGCTAAGCGGTACAAGCAACATGAAAGGAAACACGGAGCGTGATGTCACCGCACTCCACGAAGCGCTTCCACCGAGAGCTTGCAAGAATGGACGACACCACGTTAGTGAACAAAGCGCAGCTGACCATCCTTGCTGCGAACGCTGCTGGCGTCAGCGCTTCGCGAGGCCCGGCGGCCACACGCTCAAGTATTTCCCATCATAGGTGATTTCTACCCGAACAAGCAACGACAAGCTAAGAACAGGAGCATCTCAAATTCTTACCTTAGTGCACGAAGTCGGCACGAAGTCCTTCCTAGGAATGGCGCGTAGCCATTGTTTGAGAGCGTCGGCGTCTTTAGGAAGGAAAACACTTGTATCTTCTTTCCTGTTTTGTAGTTGCCGGTGCATCCGGGTACACAACACTTATTCGGCATTGTCGCATCACTCCAGCATCACGCACGGAAACGAAATTGCCGCAAAACAACAACGGAAAGCAACAAAACGCGAACAAACCGTCAACACCACGCCGCCGAACCGTCACCACTGCCGCC